>PVIY010001609.1:0-146186 GCA_004026745.1 Myrmecophaga tridactyla
TAACAGAGGAGAATTTTTCAGTTCTTGTTTTCTTGTTTCTTGCTCTGCTTGTATGGTGCATTTCCCCCCCCCCCACACACACACTTAGGAGGGTCTACTTAGGTATTATAGACCCCAGCCGGGTTTTCCCAGACCAAACTGGCCTCCTATCAGGAGGAAAGAGTCACCTGTGTTGGTTTTCCCTGAGGGTGAGACCCAGCAGGTTGAAAGACTTTCCTGTGAAGTCTCTGGGCTCTGTTTTTCTTATCCTGCACAGTATGTGGTGCTTGTCTGCCTGCAGGTCCCACCAGCATAAGATGATGTGGTACCTTTAACTTTGGCAGACTCTCCCTGCTGGGGGCATGGTGGAGACAGAGGAGAGGTTGTAGGCTTGTTTTAATGGCTTAAAATTTCCAAGCCCTAGTATCTGAACTCCTTGAGGGAGGGATTCCACCTGAGTTGGGCTTTACCCTTCCCCTGGGGAAGTCACAGGCTCCAGACAAGCCCTCAAACGAGCTTGTTTCTGCCTACGCCTGGGGCAGTTGTAGCCTCAGAAGTCCTGCCGCTGTATCCAATGGCAGTCAAGCCTTTGTAGAAACACAGCCACAAAAATATCTGTTTCTTTTTCCGTCAGCCCTGCCCCTTTGGCGCCGGGGCAAAAATGAGCAACCCCCGCTTTGACCAGGTTCACCTGAGCTGGGGGCCTATTTTTAGTAGTCAGAACTTGTTAATTAATTCCACATTTGGCCTTTGGTTGGGCTCAGCCCCTGCTGCTGGTAAAGTCTTTTCCTTTCCCCTCTAGGAAGTGGTCTGTGGGGGAGGGGCTCCAGCCACCGCAGGTTGGGGAACTGACAGTTCTGGGGGGGCTCGCAGCTGGTCCAGCTGGTCCAGACTGGGGTACGCTGTGTGTCCGGTCACTGACGTGGCCCCAGGAGCTGTTCTGTACTGTTTCTGGTTATTTAGTAGTTGTTCTGGAGGACGAACTAAAACGCACACATTGTCAAGCCGCCATCTTGGCACAGAACTCCTCTCTCTCTCTATTTTTGTTTGCATGGGCAGGCAGGGGAATCGAATCCGGATCTCTGGTATGACAGGTGAGAATTCTGCCACTGAGCCACCTTCATACTGCCCTGAACATATATTTTATTTTGTTAGCTGGATATCCTTTATGTGAAATTTTGGCAATATGGCAACTTGTCATTTAGTGAGTTAATCTTCCAGTAAACTGGCTTGACTAGATTTTTGGCAATTGGCTTGCTTCCATATTGGGAGGGGGGTGCAGGAGAAGAAATTGGGAAGGTGAGTGATGTTTGTTACCATCCACTTTACTCGTGGTGTTTAATTGGGATTCAACTTTCCACAAATGTCATAGAGTTCCCAGCAGCCCTCTCCAGGGGAAGCGCTTTCTTTTAAAAATTCCTTTTATCTCTATTGTACTCAGGAGGGGATTGATAAAAAATAACAAAGGCAGTTTTTTTGGGGGGGGGAATGAAAAAGGAGCTATCGAAACCCAGAGAAAGTAACAATTACTTTAATACAGCGATAGTGAGAGAAAGGGGTAGGGTGTAGACAACGGCTCCCATCACACAGGAAGGAATAGTTTGAGAGAGTAGCAGTAGTACCAGAAAAGATGAAGGCGCACACCTATTAATGATGGGGACACTTGAGTAGCCTGGGGAAGGTTGCTTAATGCCTCTGTACCCTAGTTTCTTATCTGCAAAAATGTCACAGTAATATTTGGCTTTATAGTGTTATAAGTCGTCATTATATTATAGCAAAAAAAAATACTAGTAACAGGGCGAATGACGAGAGGACTAAAAAGAAAAAAAAATGGAAAGGAAAAAAGTGAAAGAATAACGGACTAAACAAGCAATGGGATATGAGACTGATGTGATTAAGGACACAGAGTGAGTGGTTAAAGTTGACACTGTGTTTCGAGAGCCTGGACAAAAGGCATAATAATGGTGGCATTAACAAAAATTGCGATTTCAGAGACCTAAAGAGGCGAATTGATTTACAAGCTCTCACGGTGGAGCTCGTTGACTGATTGTAATGCTTATAAGGCTGTGATTCTAGGACTTGAAAGAGTATCATTTTTAGAAGTGCATTTAGTTTGTGCAGCTTTTATGGCAACCTTTTGCCCTCTCCTGTTCTGTAGCTCCCTGATAATATTACAAGTGCTCCGCTGTCCTTTTTCTAGTAGACTCCTGCTCCCTCCTTTTACCATCTGCATCCTGCCCTCTTGGCCAGGACATTTCAGGGGACACAGCCCCGCCCACCTTGTCCCTGGAGTCCGTGCCTCTTTCCGGGAAGCATCTGGGGAAGAGGGGTGGCCAGTAAAGTTATTCACTCTGACTGCTGGTTTCATAAGAATTGTCCTCTCAAGTTTTATCTTTTCTCTCCTTGAAGCTGGGGGAGGTGGAAGAAAGTCCCAGGAGGAAAGGGAGAGCAGAGAATCACAACATATTATTAACTTACCTGCCTTCATGATTGAATAGGCTGCTGTGTCCCCTACATATTCTTTCATGTTCAACTGTGAGAAGTAAATTGGTTTAGGAATATCCTCACCTTGCTACAGGTTTTAGTTCATGTATGAAACATTTGTTCCTTTATATCTGAATAATGGAAGTGGTAGATGCCAAATAAGTGCTCCTCAAACCTCAGCCTTTTTTGTCTTGAACTTTAGTTTATGTTATAATTACCTGGGAAGTTGTTAAAAATGGAGCCTAGGGCTCCTCCCAGAAATGCTGACTCCGTAGGAAAAGGGTGGGGCCCTGGAATCCTCATTTCACAATTAACCTTGGTGTTTCTGTTGAAGTAGATTCTTAGATCACAATTTGAGAACTTTCCTATTCAGGGATTTTCAACCTTGACTGTATTTTAGAATTGCCTGGGAACCTTTTAAAAATACTAAAACCTAGGTCCTACCCCAGATCAGTTACACCAGAATAACCGGAGGTACAGCTTGGGAATAGTATTTGTCAAAAGCTTCCCCAGAATTCTAACATGTAGCAGGGCAGGGATGATCCCGGCTAGACAAGTGAAAGTCTAGGCAAAGCTGGCATTCAATTACACTCATGGAGGAATTGCGTTTACTTACAATTATTAAAAAAATGATACTACATTATTTTAATAATAGTATTATTTATTTGAAATTGCATTTATTTAAAATCTCACTGCCATTCTTTGAGTTTGGTATTATCCCCATTTTGGAGATGTAAAACACAGGCTGAGAAGGTTGATGTAATTCATCTGAGGACAAATATATGTGTTGGAACCAGTATTTACTTGACACCTCCTTCCACTGACAGGTGCTAAAAAACAAAAAACAAAAAACAAACAAACAGAAGACAACCTTGTATGAATCTATTTGGGAATTTAAGTGAAGTAATGTTGAAAATGCCCTAATAAATAATGGCCCTACTGATATCTCTTTTTAAGCTCTAGTTTGAGAGCTTAGGTATGGCAAATGCTTATAATGTGATGACTAGTGAATGACTGGACACAGACTTGTCCATGGATAAGAGTGGCGTGGCTGATGTATCGGGCATGCTGGTTCTGTGACAAGGGTCCAAGTGAGGTCTATGCAACTTCCCCGTCCAGATTCACAGCAGTGACTTCCACCTGCTGTGACGGAGGAGTTCCCACCAGGGAAGACCCCCTGTCCGTTTCCCAGGCAGGAAGCCCTGCAGCAATTGCCTCTTGTTTGAATGTTAGCGGAACATTAATTCATGGGTAAAATCGAAAGACTCAATAGTTAATCCCAAGTCCCCCCCTCAGTCCCCTCTTTTGCAGTGTTTCAAATCTGACCCAGTCTACAGATGGTTTAACAACAGCCAGCCATCCTTCCTATTCCTGGCCTGTGACATTATCGGCCCCAAACTCCAAGGGGAGACCTAGGCTTCGAGCCCATTCGTGCTTCCTCACGGCAGCGTGCAGCCGTCCGGGGCTGTTGGGCATCCATTCGTCCATTCATCCACAGATTAAGGGAGGGGGCTCTCTGCACAGTGCTCCTTTCAGTTCATTGTAGGAATCTTTTATATTTTCTGACTTCATATAAGATTTCATTAGGCGCATTTTGCTCAACAGGTCACAAGACAAAATCTTTGATGTTGAAGGAAGGCTTTCAGTTTGAAGAAGAGTTTTAGATGTTTAAATGATGCTACAGAATGATAATTAGAATGCTACTGAGAAGTTGTTACTTTTATGTATATGTGGTTGCAAATGTAAGCTCCCCCAATGCATTCATGCCCAGTGCAAGTTCCCCTTTCCTTCTTTCCTTTCCTTCGGTTTGGTGTGCAGAGACAGCACTAAACTGAGGGGTGAATGGCTGGGGTTCTGCTTGTTTGAATATTCTGTCTCAGGCTCACATCTTCAATTGGATGTTCCCAATTCAGTTGTATCATTGCTTAAGTAAAATAAAGACACAACTTACGTTTTAAAATTCCATCTGCTCTTAAGGTTGCTCAACTGAGTTATTTATTTTTCTAATTTTTTAAACATTTTTTATTATGAAATACATATACAAAAAAGCAATAAATTTCGAAGTATGATGTAACAAGTAGTTATAGAACAGATTTCAAAATTTGGTGTGGATTACAGTTCTACAATTTCGGGTTTTTCCTTCTAGCAGCTTCAGTACACTGGAAGCTAAAAGAAATATCACTAGTGATTCAGCAGTCATTTGTTATATCCTACCTTCTCTGTTATAACCCCTCCTTCTCCTTTGAGCCTTCTCCCAATCTTTAGGGGTATTTGGGCTATGCCCATTTGAAATGTTTCATGTTGGAGAGGGGTGTCGACATTATGGGATAGGAGGATGGAGGTAGCTGATATTCTTGGAGAGGGTGGCTCCTCTGGGTTTCAGGACTTATCTGGTCTAGGAATCATCTGGAGGTTGTAGTCTTCTGGAAAGTAATCTTAGTGAGGGAAACTTTTGTAGACCCTCATATAGAACCCTAGGCATTCTTTAGGGTTAAGGGGAAAGATTTTGGTTGGGGGTTGGCAATTAGCAATATTTAGTTGAAGCTTGCATAAGAGTAGCCTCCAAAATAGCGTCTTGACCTTCTTTGAACTCTCTTAGCCACTGATACCATATTTTGTTACATTTCTTTTCCCTCTTTTGGTCAGGAAGGCATTGTCAATCCCATGGTGCCAGGACCAGAGTCATCCCTGGGAGTCATGCTTTCCTTTGCCAGGGAGACTTTCACCCCTGGACATAATGTCCCATGTAGAGGGTGGCATAATTTTTCTTGCAGAGTTGGGCTTAGAGAGAGAAAGCAACAAAAGAGGTTTTCTGGAAGTAACTCTTAGGCATAACTATAGGTAGACTTAGCTTCTCCGCTACAGAAATAAGCTTCATGAGAGAGAAAGCAACAAAAGAGGTTTTCTGGAAGTAACTCTTAGGCATAACTATAGGTAGACTTAGCTTCTCCGCTACAGAAATAAGCTTCATGAGAGCAAGCCTTAAGATCAAGGACTTGGCCTATTGACTTGGGAGTCTCTAATATTTGAGACAATAACATGGGGTACCCTGATGGTAAGGCTTAATAGCTCCATATTTTTTTCTCCAGTCCCTCAAGGGACTTTGCCAAAACTTTTAAATTATCTGCTCAACATACTCTGGGATGTATCAGGATATTATATTAAGCTATCTAGGATTACAAGCCCTTGTTTCTATTCTGGGCTCCATGTATTTGGTTGTTTAAATGAGCTATCCAGACAAACTGAGTTAGAGTATGTGCTACAGGAAATTTAGGTTTTGGATAAAATAAATATTTTCATTTGTAAGCTGCTGTAATGCAATATACCAGAAACAGAACAGCTTTCAAAAAGGGAATTTATTAAGTTACAAGTTTACTGTACTAAGGCTGTGAAGATGTTCAAATTAAGGCATCCAGAAAAAAATACCTTAACTCCAAAGATACTTTAACTAAAAGAAAGGGCTGATGAAGTTCAGGGTTTCTCTGTCAGCTTGGAGGGCACATGGTGACGTCTGCTAGCTTTCTCTCCTCATTTCATACGGCTTTCTTGAGGTTTTTTTCTTTCTGCATCTCCAAGAGTCTCTGGCAGTGTAGGCGCTGTAGCTACTAAACCTTTTTCCAAAAATGGGTCCTCTTAAAGGGCTCCAGTAAGCAACCCCACCTTGAATGGGTAGGTCACATCTCCATGGAAACAATAAAAAAGTCCCACCCAGCAATATTAAATGAGGATTAAAGGATATGGTTTTTCTGGGGTACATAATAGCTTCAAACCAGCACAATAAACCTCTCTTCTTTTGGTCTCATACAGTCGATGAAGTTCTAAAATACAGACAATATCATCCTTTACCCAGTATTCTGATTTAGTCCCAATCAGATTGACCTCTTTCTTATCTCTAATTGAAGGCTTATCTCTTTTTCAGTTTCTTTAACATCTGTGGTATGTAGCAATGCTGACTTTCAGAGCTGCAAAACTCTAACTCTGAGTCTTAGGTATCACACGGTTACCCAAAGTTCCAGGGAAATACCATGTTATACTTATACAGTACAGCATCTCAAAATCTAGAAATAACATTTACAGACTAAATGTGATTGCTATAAGAGCTTACAATCTAGGCCCTAATTTTCTTATCAGCATTTTTCTAAAAGCGACCATACAATACTTGTTCTTTTGCTTCTGGCTTATTTTGCACCAGGTTCATTCACCTTGTTGCATTCCTCATACTTGGTTCCTTTTTGTAGCCGCACAAAATTCCATCACATGTATATACCACAGTTCACGTTTCTGCTTCTTAGGCAATGTATTCATTACGCATCATGGATAATGCCCAAAGTAAACAATCTATGTTTCACATTATCCTCATCAGTTGCATAATCAACACTCTCAATTTTAGACAATTTTCATTGCTCCAAAGGGAAAAATAACAGATAAACACATTCTCACCAAATAGAAAATCCAAACTTCCCCATAACTCTTGTTCCTTCCCCCCAATATTTACCCTGGTATTGCTGTGGTATTGTTGATGTCTTCCTGTTGCATATAGACCATGGCATGTAATAGTGGTTTTTCCCCTCTATTCCTTTATGATTGACTCTTTGTACAAGATTCAAGCCTTTGAAGTAGTTCATGCAAGAACTTATTTATATTTGTAGTGCTAATCAGTGGGACACATAGCTCTATACAACCCCTTTCAATCATGTTCACCTTCAATCTTGTAAACCCACTAATGAACTGCTTTCTCTTCTATCCATTCCTTACATTTAATTTGAACCTCATTTGCTAACCATTCACTCATCTCTAGCTTCTGTGTATCTCTAGGTCCCCTGTATTCTACATTATAAGCCTCTGAGTTTACCTTTACCAAGGTAATAATAGAGAAATCATAGAGTATCTATCCTTTTGTGTCTGGCTTTTGTCACTCAGCACTATGTCCTCAAGGTTCATCCCTGTTGTCATATGCTTCAGGATCTAATTTAGTCTTACTGCTGCATAATATTCCATCATATATATATATATATATATATATATATATATATATATATATATATATATATATATATATATATATATATATATATATACACACCACATCTTGTTTATCCGCTCATTTGTTGATGGGCACTTGGATTGTTTCCATCTTCTGGCAATTGTGAATAATGCTGCTATGAATGTTGATATGCAAATGTCTGTTTGTGTCACTGCTTTCAGCTTTCTGGGTATATACTGAGTAATGGTATTGCCAGGTGTTCTAGTTTGCTAAAGCTGCTGGAATGCAACATACCAGAAATAAGCTGACTTTTATAATGGGAATTTATTTAATTACAAGTTTACAGTTCTACAGCCTTAAAAATGTCCAAACTAAGGCACCCAGTTAGAGATACCAGGACTCAAGCAAGGCTGATAGCATCTGGAACACCTCTGTCAGCTGGGAAGGCAAGTGGCTGGTGTCTGCTGGTCTTTTGGCTTCTGGTTGCAAAAAGCTTCCCTGGGTGGGTTTTCTTTCTGCATCTCCAAACATTTCTGTTGGTGTGCATTCTACACTTTTTCCAAAATGGTCCCTCTTAAAGAACTCCAGTAAGTGATTAAGATCCACCTTGAATGGGTGGAGACATCTCCATGGAAATCACCTGATCACAAGGTCCCACGCCCAATTGGGTGGGTCACATGTCTATGGGAATAACTTAATCAAAAGTTCCCACCCTAAAATATTAAGTCAGGATTAAAGAACATGGCTTTTCTGGGGAACACAACAGTTTCAAACCAGCATACCGGGTCATAGGGCAACACGGTATTTAGTTTTTTAAGGAGCCACAAACTGTCTTCCAAAGCAGCTGTACCATTTTCATTCTCACCAGCAGTGAATACGTGTTTCAATTTCTCCACATCCTCTCCAACATTTATAGTTTTCTATTTGTTTAATAGCAGCCATTCTTATAGTTGTGAGGTGATATCTCATTGTAGTCTTGCTTTGCATTTCCCTTGTAGCTCATGAAGATAAGACTCTCTTTATGTACTTTTTTGCCATTTGTATTTGTTCTTTGGAAAAAGTCTATTCATATCTTTAGTCCATTTTATAATTGGGTTGTTTGTCCTTTAGTTGTTGAATTGTATGATTTCTTTATGTATACAGAATATGAAACTTTTATCTGATATGTGGTTTCCAAATATTTTCTTCTATTGAATGGGTTGCCTCTTCACCTTTTTGACAAAGCCCTTTGAGGCACAGAAGCTTTGATTTTGAGGAGTTCCCATTTATCTGTATTTTTCTTTTGCTGCTTATGGTTTAGGTGAAAAGTTTAAGAAGCTACATCCTATTACCAGGTTTTGAAGATGTTTCTTTTAGGATCAACTATTTATTTTAACTTTTTGTTGTGACAAATTTTCAGACTTACAGAAAAGCAAAGAATTCCTGTATATGCTTCACCTAAATTCTCCAAGTGCTACCATTTACCAGGATTGCTTTATCATTCTATCTTCCTATCTGTCTGTCTATCTATCTATCTATTTCCATCGCCTATCCATCCACATGTGCAGCCATACATACACCCATATCATCCATCTCTGAACCATTTGAGAATAAGTTGTAGACATGTTGCCTTATAACCTCTAAACATTACAATGTGCATTTCCTGAATACAAGGTTATTTTCTTGTAGCTCATGGTACAAATATAAAACCAGGGAATTACTATTGCTATAATACTATTATCTAATCCATAGACCTTATTCAAATGTTTACTTTGAATGAATTATTGTCCCTATAATGTCTTGCATAGCTAAAGAAAAAAAATATTTCCCTTCCTACCTTCTTTCTTCCTTCCTTTTTTCAGTCCAGGATCCAATGTGGAATCACCCATTCATTTAGTTAGCTGATTGGATTTTAAGAACAACAACTATATTGAGGTATAATTTACATATAACATGCACCAATTTTACAGATGAATGAGTTTTGTGTACAGATGAGTAAGTTTTGGCAAATGCATACTTCCATGGTCCACCACTACAATGAAGACAGGCAATAGTTCCATCATCCCAAAAGGTTCTCTTTGCTCCTTCCCAGTCAATCTCCCACTCCTACTCCCAGCAACCACTGATTATGGTTTGGATTATGGATTGCATTTATCTTTTCTATAGCTTTGTGCAAATAAGGTTATACAATATGTACTCTTTTGTGTACAGCTACTTTTGCTCAGTACATGTTTTGACTTTCATCCACATTACTGCATGGTTCAATTCATTTTTTAAATTGTAGAATGGTACCCTGTCTTATGACTACATTAAAATTTGTTTATCTGTTGAGGGACATTCCAGTTTTTTGTTATTGCAAATAAATGTGTTCAGAATATTCTTCAGCAAGTCTTTGTGAGGACATATGTTTCATTTCTCTTGGGCAGAATTGCGATCTTAACATAAGTGTATGTTTTCCTTTTTAAGAAACTGCCAGATTGTTTCCAAAGTTATACTGTTTTACATTCCGTCAGCACTGTTTGAGAGTTCCAGTTCCTCCACATGCTTGCCAACACCTTTTGTGCTCAGTGTAGGAATGTATAGTAGTATCTCACTGTGGTTTTAATTTATATTTCTCTGTCACTGTGGTTTTAATTTATATTTCTCTGATGGTCAATGATATTGAGCATCAGCTAACTGGATGTTAAAATCTATAAGCAGTAATAATAACCTTTATAACACACTTACTATATGTACCAAGCAATGTTCCAAGCCCTGCAATAATTTATTTCATGCTCAGAACCCTGTGAATTAGGTACTACCAGGAGTTAAACCTGAGTCCGGAACTTGGGTTTTTAGCTGCTATGCAATACTGAGTCTATGAGTTGTGTCCACTTGGAGTTGGCTGGTTCTCTTTACCTCTTTCTCACTCTGCCTAGTTCAGCTCAGCTTGATGGTATCACTTCTGCAGTCTTCTCAATTGGTAAAATAACCCATTATACCTTAGATAGCTCTCCAGCTTCTTGTACCCAGCATCTCTACTTTTTTCTCTTTCTTTAGTTTTTTTTAACTTTTATTATGGAACACTTAAAGCATATTTAAGTGGAGAAAATTATATAATGAACCCTCATTTTATCTGTAAAAAATATTAGTAGGTATCTCTAATTGAAGAGGACTTAAAAATTGTAACCATGGTATCATCACCACACCTAAAAAATTACATCAGTTTATTAATGTCATCATTATCCAGTTAGGCTTCAAATCTCCTTGGTTTTCTTGTTAATATTTTATTTTCCTTTTTTACAGTTTGTTGGATTCGAATATGCTCCATAATTATAATTATTTGATACTATTTTGTATGTCTCTTAAATCTGTTTGAGGTTTTAGTTTCCCATTTAGTTATTTTTTTCTTTGCAGTTTAATTGTTGAAGAGAACAGGTTATATGTGTGTAGTGGTTTCCATGGTCTGGATTTTGCGGATTGAAACTCTGTAGTGTGGTTTAAAGTTCTTTTCTGTTCTCTGTATTTCCTAAAATCTGTTAATAGATCTAGGGGCTGGATCATATTCGGTTTGTTTTTGTGAGACTACTTCTAAAGTGTTGTCAAACTTCCATCAAGAGGTATACAATGTTGCATTTCCTCTCTCTCTCTCTCTCTCTCTCTCTCTGATGGTATCAACCACTGATGATAATAGCAGGGATGTGTTAAATTATTAGAGGTTAAAAGTAGTGTTCTAATTATATTATCCCTTCCTTATTTAATAGCTGGAATACATCTATAAAAAGAAAACATCTCTTTATCAACTCTCTGGTTATATGAGATTCATATAGGAAAGGTAAAAAATGAAGGTTGGAGTCTTTTTTTTTTTGTATCAGCTGGAGAGGAGAGGGTGTTCACAGGAGAAGAATGCAAGTATAGACAATGCTTGACCATTTGCCGAGAATTAACCTCACAAATTATTTTCCACACAGTCTCATGTTTTGATTTCCCGAAGAACAGGCCAATGCAAATAGAAAATTTGGCAGCTTGTGCCAGAAAATGAACACAAAGAGTAATTTAGCCCTTTTCATCTTCAAAGCATTTCAGGGGCAATTATTCCCCCAGCTCCCCAAAGAAGTAGGTGTTTTAATTTCATTTTAAAGATAAGAAAATGGAGACTTGGAGAAGTTATGAGAACAACTTGTCCCAAGCTAAGAAGGTGTCCCAGGGGAGATGATATTATAATTTATATGTGGCTTAATTTGTACTTTCATCCTGAGGAAGGAAGGTACGGATGAGCAGAGAAAAAGGGAACTGGAGTCCATTGACTCAATTCTGATGCAATGACTTATATGGTGTGCAGAAATTGGAGAACATTTTGGACCACGGAGATTATCAATGCAGTGTTTGATATTGATATAATATTTGGTAGGTGATGAGTAAATTTCAGATGACGAAAAATCAAGCAATTTGAAGCATTTTGTCACTATGATTATCTCTAGTGTGACAAGGACACAAATTTCAACTTAGATTCAGACTCCTCAATTGTTGTGCATGAGGCAATTGAAAGGTGACACTCTGGTTCTGTAAGTTAGATATTTCGTGTTCCTTGATTGCTTCTTTCATAAAGCAAAAGTAATATTTATACTTAAATTTCAAAACAATCAGTTCATGCTGAAAGAACACATATAATTGTGAGCGTGGATCAAACAAGAGACAAGTAATTTTGGGAATAAGTCTTCTCAACATCGGGGTTGATGGTGAGATTCCTCATAGCAGAAATGTTGATGTTAAAACAGCCCAGCACCTTGGAACTGGAACGTTCAAAATTTGTGTTCTACACCCACACTAATTGCCCCAACAGCCCATAATTGCAAGGATCGAGGGTAAACTTGCTTTATCAAAAGAATCGCTGCCTCAGTGGTGACAGAGTGAAGGGGAAAGAAAACCAGCACCAGGTGTGTGCCCAACCCAGACGCCTCTCTCTGACAGTTGATTTTTCTTGTCACCATCACCACTCCTGACTGATGCCAGGAGCTTTCTGATGACTCAGCAATTTATCTCCTCCCTGAAAGTTGCTGCTAATACCTTCCATGTACTGCTGGCTTTTGGTTCCACACTTAAATACCACATGTTTGACTTACTGGGCGAGAGATTACTTCTTACTTCTGTGCCAATAAACCTATTTACTGACTTTTTTTTTTTTTTTAAAGGAACCACATTCCTTCTTAGCTTTTCTCCTCCCCTAACTTAAAGCCAGCTTTGAAGTAGGGCTGCTCAGCTATTTAAAGGCACCCCTGTAATCTTTTGGACAGACAAGGAGGAAGGAGGGGTGTCTAATCTGTGCCCAGCCTCTCCCTCCTGGGAATGTCCTCAGATTCTGTCCCTCTGCTTTCCTCAGGCTCCTCCTTGCCCAGCTATTGCTGTCTCCCTGGGAGGTGCTGGGTGGGAGCAGTAGGTAGCCACCGGCTGTGTCATCAAATCCCGGCACACGTAGGTGGAAGAGGATTAAGGACACCCAGTTTTACGCAAGGACAGCAGCTAAGATCTCGGTTACCCTAACGAGTGGTGGAGCTGACGGTGGCATCCTTGAGGGCTGTGCCGCGCTCGGCCACCGAGGGACGCCCAGCCCGGGGCGCAAAGCGGCTGGTAGTCGCCAGGCGGGTGGCCTCGACTCTGGGCAAGGGAAGCAGCGCCGGTTGACTTGTGTGATTCTTGGGGTTTGCCCCCCAAAGTCTCCTTTGGAAAGCTGACTGATTATGCGCGTCCCTTTATTCCCTTCTAAAGCTATATTTAGGACTCCAGATTTACTTTTTTCACTTTTTTTTTTTAAACAGCAAAAAGCAAGTGTGGTATTTGTACAAGGTTTTGGGTGTGGTTGACTCCAACTCTTACCAGCAATGACTTAAATTTCTAATCTCATTTCCCTCATTTATAAAATAGAGATCATAATGAGTACCTAAGTTATTGTGAAGTTTGAAAGATGTATATATGTAGTCACTTTTAAAGGGGAAGCATTGTGGATCCTTCTAGGGAAGAGGCTGGGCAAAGGATCAAAATTTATAAGCTGCAAAGCACCATGATATACGTTGTCATGTGATAGTCATGATGAATATTCATTATTTAATATGAAATATAATATGAAATCTTAAATATGTACTCCCTTCTTCAAGATCTGAATCCTCCTCTCTCACTACTAATAAATCCCATGTTTATTGTTGTTTTCACACATTTATTCTGTATATACATATACCCAAACCTGAGGGGAGAAAGTGAAAACTTCAGTAAATTATTTTCCTCTGTTGCATGTGTGAGGGGTGGCTAATGATTCTTAATTCCTCTTAAGCGTTCAAGACTATCAATTTTCTTCCAACTAAAAGTCTAGCCCTTTCTCCTCATAGATATTATATGGATACAAGTAATCTTCCTGAGGTTTGCCGCTTTGCTGTAGTTTTTTGAGAGTAAAAATCATGAATTAATGCTTACTGAACATTTACTAGGTGGCAGGCACTATTTCAACACTTTACATGTATTATCTCATTCATTCCTCATTATAACCCTATGAGGCAGCTGCTTATGTCATCCCCATTCTATAGATGCGGAAACTGAGGCACGGTGAGATTCAGTCAATTACCCCAGGCTGCCAGGTGGGCGGCCAGCCTCAGCCCCGAATCAGCGCCGACCGCTGGGCAGCCCATGCCCAGCAGAGCCCGTGAAAGCCCATGATTCTCGAAGTGCCATCTGGGAACATCCACTCAAACCCACTGGCAGGAATTCCGGAATGCGCGTCCTCTCCTGATCCCCTTTCCCCTTCCCCTCCTGGTTCCGATCTACAGTGATGTTGAAAACTAGTAGGATAAGCATTTTGAGTTAATTAGACAGAAAAGGAAACATCTTTGATTTACCTACCATGCTTTTAAACTCTTTCTTCTTGTTTCAAAATATTAAAATAGTAACATGCTCTTTCTCGGATACCACTTCCTCTCAGAACGCTGCAGGGATGCGGCATGCCTTTACTACTGATAAGTGCCTACCGTCTACTAGTAGATACCCACTCCTGTGTCTTTTAAACATTTCAACACGTATGTGCAATGTTTAATGTGCAAAGTGTTGGGTAAGTTCTAGGAGAGGGAGTAGGGACATAGAGATAAATAAAAGTGGTCCCTCCTTGCAGATGGCTTAGAATCTAGGGAGGGAGCCAGGATCAGATACAAAATATCTGTGGGCGTGAATGAAGGGGCAGGAGAGCAGATTGAGGCCCACTGAGGAAACATCTGCTCTCAGGCTTCTGGACTGGAATCACTTGGAGTTTCACTCTATTTAAAAGCCTTCAGCCTTTAAAATCCAGAGTCTTCCAGGGCCTGGGAGCAAGTAAGGATACTGGCTGGACGAGTCACTCTTAGCTTCCATCTAGGAGGTGATTAACTCTTTGAGGCAGAGCCATGACTTGTACTTCTCATTGGAAGAGTTGAGTGTGAGGCCTTTTGCACACAGCAGAGGTTCATTCATATACACCCCCCCTCACCCTGATAATTTCCTTTGAAGTCTCCATGAACATTTCCTCATTCTCCAAACAAAATCCACTGGCTTCGTGTTTTCCATACCTGTCAATACCTACATTCTCTCTCTCATTTACTTGGTCTTGTTCTCACGTAGAATTGAGTGCATGTTAGAGGAAGGAGCATTGCTTCTATTCCGCACAGGAATGAGTACAGTCAATCTCAGATTAAACACAAGAGTATGGGGTTTAGTTCAAGAGTCTAGTGTAATTATTAAAGAAGAGTACTATCTGGATTTAAATCTGGGTTCCAACCCTTACTAATGTTGTGGGGGAAGTTACTCAATAGCTCTATGCCTCTGTATTTTTTTCCTTTTCATTTATAAAATGGAATAAAAATAGAATTTGCCTAAAATGGCTATTGCAAGCATTTAGGAGAAGGTCTTACTCCTATTGCTTTAAAAAACAAGGCAAACCATGTCTTACAGTGACTCCACCTGGTTGTGTAATCAGTAGCACTCTCAATTTTAGACAATTTTCACTGGTCCAGGAGACAAAGAACCAACAAACACAGCCTCATCAAATATCAAATCAAAACCTCCACTAATCTCTTGTCCCTGCCCTGCGATTATTTACCCCCGGTATTGCTGTGGTACTCTTGTTGTCTTCCTGTTAACTACAGGCCATAGATGATGCCCAATGGATGGAGGGAGCCGAAGGGTAAAATGACTGAGAAGCCAAAAGGCAAACTGTGATATATAAATATATATACATACGATGGAATACTGTGCGGCTACAGAAAGGAATGATGTCATGAGGTACCCCACAAACAGAATGAAACTTAGGGACAATGTACTGTGCAAAATAAGGCAGAAACAAAAGAACAAATATGCTAAGGTCTCTTTCAGGAAATACTTAGAAGAAAATTGGAGCCTAGAGTGTAAGTCCTTAGAGCAGCCACACCTAGACTGAAGTTGTGAACGTGTTTCTAGATTCTGAGACATTGAGCTATATGTGTATCAGCTGGTATTTCCCTGGAACTCTGAATAACTCTGTGACATTTAAGACCTAGAAATAGGGTTCTGCAACTCTGAAAGTTAGCATTGCTACATATAATAATAATTAAAGTAACCGAAAAAGAGATGAGGCCTCAATTAAAAATAAAGAGGAAATCAGTTTGGTTGGGACTAAGATAAATCAGAATACAAGGCAAAAGGTGATAATTTATGTACTTTAGAGCTTCATCTACTGTATGAGACCAAAGGCAGAGCGGTTCACTGTGTCTACAACCTACCTGTTCTGTAACATACAGACGAAATCAGCCTGTCGGGATGGCTCGTTTAAACAGCCCAAACACGTGGAGCCCAGAACCGGAGTGAGGCCCTGTCATTCTTTATAGCTTAATGTAATACCTGGACATGTCCCAAACTATGGTGGGCTGAAAATTAAAAAGTATTGGTAGAATCCCTTGAGGGGCTGAAGAAAAAATATAGAAATATTAAATTTTCCCATCTGGGAACCCCCTTGTACTCTCTCAAACATTAAAGACACTCAAGAAAATAGGCCAAGCCCTTGATTTTGAGGTTTGCTCTTAAACTTATTTCTGTAGTGGAGAAGCTAAGACTACCTATAATGATGCCAAAGAGTTGCGTCCAGGAAATCCCTTTGGTTGCTCAAATGTAGTATCTCTCTTTCTAAGTCCAACTCTGCAAGGAAAATTATTACCTTCCCTTTATGTGAGATAAGACATTCAGGGTGTGGGCGGCTGCCGTGGCTCAGCAGGCAGAGCCCCGACCTGCCGTGCTGGAGGTCTGGAGTTCGATCCCTGGTGCCTCCTGCCCATATGCAAATTAAAAAAAAAAACAAAAAAGACATTCAGGGTGAAAGTTTCCCTGGCAGAGTGGGACATAACTCCCAGGGTCGAGCCTGGCCTGGGCACCATGGGATTGACAACACCTTTCAGATTAAAAGGGGGAAAAGAAATGACAAAATAAGGTCTCAGTGGCTAAGGGTGTTCAAATGGAGTGGAGAGGCTATTCTGGAGGCTGCTGTTATGCAAGCTTCAGCTAGATATTGCTAATTGCCATGGTTTGCCACACCCCAACTAAAATCATTCCTGATAATCCTAAATACACTTGGGCTCTAACTGAGACTCTACAGAAGTTTCATGTACTAAGTTTACTTTTCTGAAGCTGGTAACCTCCAGGAGGTTCCTAGGACAGATAAGTCCTGAAACCCGGAGGGGCCAGCATCTCCAAGAACATCAACTAACTCCGTCCTCCATCCCATATTGTTGACACTCCTTTTTAACATGAAAAAGTTATATTGGGCATAGCCCAAATACCCAGAAGGATTGGGAGTAGGATCAAAGGAGAAGGAAGGGTTATAAAAGAGAAGACAGGATTTAACAAATGAGTATGATTGCTGAATCACTGTAATGATATTTCTTTTAGGTTCCAGTGTTTTGGAGCACCTAGAAGGAAAAACCTGAAATTGTGGACTGGTAACTCAGGCCAAACTTTGAAAACTTTTTTGTAACTACTTTCTAAAATGTACTTTGAAAGTTATTGCTTCAAATATAAATATATATATATATGTTATTTTCACAATAAAAAACGTTTTAAAAAAAGAAAAAAACCAACAACAAATAAGTGCACAAGGCCACTGTAGGCTCAAATGTCACCATTTGAACAACTGGAATTTGGATTTAGTGATCTTAATCTCTGAGTTTCCTTTAGAGCTGAGCACTGACTTCTCGGTTTATTTTAGTGGCATCATGTACTGTGCTGGTTTGAAAGAATGTGTGTACCCTAGAAAAGCCATGTTTTAATCAAAATCCCATTCGTAGAGGCAGAATAATCCCTATTCAATACTGTATGTAATTAGATCATCTCCCTGGAGCTTTAACCCAATCAAGAGTGGTTGTTAAGCTGTATTAGGGGAGATGTGTCTCCACCCATTTGGGTGGGTCTTGATTGGTTTACTGGAGTCCTACAAAAGAGGAAACATTTTGGAGAATGAGAGAGATTCAGAAAGAGCAGAGAAGAATGACAAGGCCATGAGAAGCAGAGAACACCAGCCAGTGACCTTTGGAGATGAAGAAGGAAAACACCTCCCGGGGAGCTTCATGAAACCGGAAGCCAGGAGAGAAAGCTAGCAGATGATGCTGTGTTCGCCATGTGCCCTTCCAGCTGAGAGAGAAGCCCTGACTGTGTTCTCCATGTGTCTTCTCACTTGAGACAAATCCTTGAACTTCATCGGCCTTCCTGAACCAAGGTATCTTTCTCTGGATGCCTTCGATTAGACATTTCTATAGACTTGTTTTAATTGAGACATTTTCTCAGCCTTAGAACTGTAAACTAGCAACTTATTAAATTCCCATTTTTAAAGGCCATTCTGTTTCTGGTATATTGCATTCCAGCAGCTAGCAAAGTAGAACAGGTACTGAGGCAGAGCTTGCACCTACAATTAAGCCAGTCCATTGGCTAATGCTAGGAAGGAGGTGAAGAGGAGGGAGAGAGAAGATCAGAGAGTCAGGCCTGTTCCCACTTGGAAGGGTGGCCCTTCTGGAATGCCCCTCGGCCCCCAGCCCAGCTCCTGCTCTCCTTGCCTGGCTCCTCCTGAGAAGGTGTCTAGAGCTGCTTCTCATTTCAGGTGTGGCACATGGGTTTCTGTTAGATGAAGAGATCCTAGACTTTCTCAAGAGAAATGCAGGGATTTGTATTTCTCAAGAAATGTGACTAGAAATAGCAAACTTGGAGAGATAGGAAGCAGACTAGAGGTAAGCAGGAGAGGGTTTGGGGCAGGGAAGGGGAGTTTTTGTAAAAATTAAAAATAGAAAAAGAAACATAACTTTTTAATCATAAGACTTGGTAGATGAAGACTAGAAAATTTGGAAAATATAGCAACTTTAGAAAGTAAAATTCATTTTTAATTTCTATCTTTAATAGCCAGAAACAACTTCTGTAATGACTCCATACATTTCTCTCATCTTTTGAGTATACATCTCCCCCCCAACCTATGAACAATTTATTAATACAAAATCAAGCAACCCTTAAGTGCATTGTAGCAAGAAGCAAAAGTCTCTAACCCCACTCTCCAGAGATTTCTACGATGTATTTTTTTAATTTAATAAAATTGGGCTCACGGTTTATATAAATACTACTTGTTTTTTTTTCTTGCATGAACAGACACCAGGAATCAAACCTGGATCTCTGGCCTGGCAGGCAAGAACTCTACCTCTGAGCCACCATTGCCCACCCTGCAATCTGCTTTTACACAGCTTGATCTTGTGAGCATTACTCCCTAAAAATATATTTTGTTATTTCCTTATTGATGGACATTCAGCTGGTTCTAGTTTTTTCTGTTAGAATTAATGCTACCAAGGACATTATTATACATTAAGTAATGACCTTATCTGTAATTGTTTCCTTATGAAATATTTCTTTTTATTTTTTAATTTTTCATATTGGAAGGGTCTGTCACTAATATGGGGTAGGGAGATGGAAGATTTCTAAAAGTTGTATTATTGGGTCAGAGGACATGGATATTAATGATAATATGTTGCCAAATTATGCCCCAGAAGAATTAGCTGATTTGCATTCTCATCAGCTTTATTGAAATTTTTATTTCTCCTGGATACTTTGGAAGGTTGCATTTTGATTCTTATGACTGCATTTTCCTTTTGCCCATTGGGATTACATATGAAAAGACAATTATGAAATCTTTTATATATACAAATATATGGACAACTGACGTGAACTAACTGAATCACATAAAATCTGATCCTTAATGCAATATTATGTTTAATTCTTGTTTCATTTTTATGCCATATCCAAATGGATTCCACTATTACTTTACAGAGTGATTGCCTTCTTTTTGGTAAAGTAAAGACATGCTTTGACTCTTTGATCCTAGACCGAAAAGGAATACAGGGACTCATCCTCTGTCCAACCCCTGACTCCTTTCTGCAAAGGAGGCGGTTGAGGCCCAGACAACGTGGGTTATTTGCTGATCAGCCCCTAATGAGTGGCAGAATGTGGCTCAGAATCAACCCATGCGAATTCTCTTCCCCGTGCTCTCAGCTCCCTCTTCTCAACATCCATTGATAAAGGTTATGTGATTTGTTATTGGATTTTCTGCTCAGAAATGCCTTTATGCACATTATAAAGCATTTTGTTAACTTATCACAAAAGTTAGTGTAGTTATAAGTTAGTGAGGTGCAAATGTTTCCTCTGCTTTGCTCCCCAAAGGCAAATTGTGCCACCTACGCTATTTGGTTGTCTGTGGTTTAACTCTGGGTCCTGCTTTACTTTCTATTTTTTTCACTGTTGTCTTAGATTTTTTTTTTTTTTTTTTAAGTTTACTTCCTTGTAGAAAATCTCACATCATTTTCCGTAACAGGTTACCATTTGATATGAGATCTCTTGTAGACAGAATTTTAGGCTTCTCATACCTTAGAGTTGATAACTCAAAAGTCATGAAATCATGTTAAACTGTTGGATTCTTGACACGGAGATAGGGCAAAGGGTTATAAATTAGGGGCTTAAAAACATTTTTTTTTGTACCAGAAACTCTAAGGTAAAGTCACTTTCAGTTTCCTGTTTCTGGTTCTCCACATGTGAAAAGGAGGTAACAGTTCTCAGTGAGTAACTGGGAGCCTTACTGTGCAGCTTCTGAGAATTGTTGGAAGTGTGCATGGTTATCATGCTGCCTCTGTTTTGTGGGAGAGATAGCCCACTAATTAGCTGCGCCTTCCACTTATCACTAGGGGGAAAGCGTTGCGTGATTTCTAGGTATCCGTGGAGAACGCTCAAGAATTTGTGGCTGAAACTTCTCTTCTTGGGAAAGAAAAGAGAGGGGGGTGGGGAAGAAGAGAGGGAGGGAGAGAGAGAGAGAGAGAGGAGAGAGAGAGAAAGTTTTCTAAACATGCTACAACAGAGCTGCTTTGAGCTGTTCTGGGAGTGGCTGGGTGTGTCCAGACATCCTCAACCAGAATGTTGAGTAAACAAGCTATAATGTTTGCAGTGTTTCAGCCTATAGGTAAGAGAAAGCAGCAACCAAACTGTCTCCTAGGTTACTGAATATTTGGGCTGATGATTATTTGTTGAATTAGGGGAAATTATTGTTTGATAAAATAGTAAAATGAATGAATGGATAATTCAATCTGTAAACTATGTTTCTACCATCCAGAATTAATTTACCCTTTTTAATATATAGTCAATAAAATGTGTGTTTTTGTGGCAAACTAAAGAGAGAGATGTTTGTAGATTATTTTGGGAATTAAAGAGCAAATGTTCTTTTTCTACAATCAGGCGTATCATTTCCCACCAAATGTTCTTTTAAAGAAACACCTGTTTTACGAATGGGAAGTGTTTGGAATGACTCAGACAGAGTGGTCTTGGGCTTCTGTAAAGAGAATTGGAAGAAGGTTGGCTGGCATTTAAGGAAATGTCAAACTGATTTCAAATATATGGACTCAATGAATCATGGTTTGAATCAGCAAAAATTTTATGCCCTCTGCCTCATCCTTAGATAAGGTTGTTTTTTATTCATTCATTCAACATATATTTACTGAGCACTTAGTACATGCTAGGTACTATTCTAAGTGTTTGGGATACATCAGCGAATAAAACAGAACAATCCATGCTTACATTCTAGCTGGAGGAGGCAATTGACAATAAATGTGAATTGTATAGTGTATTATATAGAAAACTGTAAAATCTGGTTTTCTAGTATCTGCTTCCTATTGGTTCAAATTTCATCAAGAGGGAACTGTTTAAAAGAGCTCCAGAATTGGATTTTCATGAGACCACATGGCAAGAGATGAAAGACTGGACCTGATGACAGCAATGAATCAGTATTTTGATATTGCTGATCTCTGAGTTACTGGTAGGAGTAGAACCTTTTGCTTGTAAGTCCACATGCTAATATGACTGACAACCATGTTCTTTCCAGACATTTCCTTTAGGATGTTTATTTTTTTACGCTATGACAATTATTGTGGAATTCTAGACCAATAGAAATTTCAAGCTAAACTGGAGTTACCTTGAGACTCTTCTTAGTATTTGTTTCAATGTCTAGCCCAGTGTCTGATGCACTAAATAAATGCTTATTTGATGAGATTATGGACGCCAATCAAAGTGTTCTATTGAAATAGAGAGGCAGAATAGGAACCAGTATATTGAATACAGAAGAATTTCCTGAGGCCTTTTTTTTTCTAAATTTTACCAGTTACCATGTCCAGAAACCAGTTTTTTTAAAAATGTGAATTACTTGCATTTTTCATCACCTCTCACATTTCTCTTTTCCAGTGTCTTTGAGGTAGAATTTAAAAGGACTTAAAATTATGGCCTTCTGATGAATGTCATCATATCTATGATGAAGAACATAATTGGAAAATGGATCTTCTCAACCAGATAGAACACAGTTGTAAAACTATTGCCATTGAATGGAAATAATTGTCTTGCCTTGATCAATAATTTTTCATTGACAATGACGTTTCATTTGAGAATTATGGGACTTTTGTTTGATCAGAAGGTGAAAACACGGAGGTACTTAATCTCCTCTAGAGACACTTCAATAGGCAAATGCTTTTGATAGGTATCCCTGTACTTAATCTTTGGTTCACAGACCTGTCAAATTTACCTTGTGCCATTCCAGCTATGGACCTGGGTTCCTGGAACAGCCTTCTGATGTCAAAGGACATCACCACCACGATGCCTTCTCCAATCAGTCCTAGACGGAGAGGATCACGCTCATCTCTGAACTCCTTTCCTTTTAACGCCTCTCTCATGTCACTTGTTATATGTTGCCAGGAACTTTAATTCCTTTTGTTCTTGTTTTCCTCCTGTACCGATTTGTAAGCTCTCTGAGCAGAGGAACCATGTCTTATATCTCTAATTAAATGGAGCTTCTCACTTTTAAACAATCAGAATCATCTAAACACATTATGTTTGAGCTTCATTAGATGTTGCTGAACTCCTGTCACTGGGAGTGTCCCTGTAAGGGTTGGAGTAACCCTGGACAAGGATTTTGCAGAGGACTATGTATATTCCCCCAAGAACTGACAACAGGAACTTGAACGGGCATTTGCATCCCAATGTTCACAGCGGCATTATTCACAATTGCCAAAAGGTGGAAGCAACCCAAGTGCCCATGAACTGAGGAATGGATAAACAAAATGTGGTATGTACATACAATGGAATATTATTCAGCATTAAAAAGGAGTGAAGTTCTGGTTTATGAGACAACGTGGATGAACCTTGAAGACATGTTGAGTGAAATAAGCCAGACACAAAAGGACAAATATTATTTATGATTTCACTGAAATGAAATAATTAGAATAAGCAAATTCATAGATTTAGAATCTAGAATATAGATGACCAGGGGCTGGGTTGGGGGTAGGGAATGGGGAGGCAATGCTTAATTTGCACAGAATATCTATTTGGGTTGATCGTGAAGTTTTGGAAATGGATGGTGGTGATGGTAGCACAATATTGTGAGTGTCATTAACAGCCCCAGATTATATATTTGAATGTGGTTAAAAGGGGACATTTTAGGCCATATGTATATATGTCACTAGAATAAAAATTAGAAGAGAAAACATAGGGACTGTACAGCACAGTGAGGCCTATGTAAACCATGGACTATACTTAATAGTACAATTAGAAAAATCTTCTTTTGTGAATTATAACAAAAGTACCACACGAAGGCAATGTGTTACTAATAGGGTGGTCTACTGGAAAAAAATAATACACCCTAAACTGTGGGTTATCGTTAATACTACAATTATACTGTGCTCTCAATGACTGTAACCGAGGTGGCACACTAAAAATGCAACGTGTGTTATTTTGTATTAATGGGAGGAGGGGTAAATGGGGACGCTGTATTTTTAACATGAGTTTTCTGTAAACCTACAACTTCTCTAATTTAAAAAATGGAAGAGGAAAAAAAAAGAGTGTTGTGGAGGGAACCAGACTATCAACAGGGAGGCTGGACCAGGGTCTGTGAATCAAGTGCCCCCCCCAAGCTATTGAAGTCCTGGTGCCAGCACCCAGCAGGTGGGGGAGCTGGTCACCCACGCTTATTCTCTGCACCTGCAGGGGGCGAGGCCACGGGGACCGCCCTGGGTGAGGGGGCACGAAGTGCGTGCCAGGCGCTTGAGATATAGCGTCTCTAATATATATATATATATTACATACACACACACGCATGCATAAAATATTATTTTTTTGTGATCACCTGTCTCTCTTAGCATCTACTACGATGGTATATCAAAAGACTGGAGACAGAAAAGCTCTTTGTGGCCAGTGCCTGAGAAGTACGCAGCCTTGCCACCGTCACCCATTCCTCCCATTTCGTACCACGCTTGGCACTGCTGTCCCGGCGCTCCCAGGGCGGCCTCACCCCCGCGTCCTGGGATGTGCTTAGCCCGAGGCGGGAGCCACCGCCAGCCACCTCCTGCCCGGGCCTGTTGCTGGCCCTTAGAAGCTGCTGCAGACAACAGCCGCTTCAGCCTGAGTCACTTCTGCTCAATCGGGTGCGAGGTGCCAAGAGGCGTGAGTAAGAGCAGCGTGTGCAGGAGGGAGGGACGGAGAGAGTGCAAATTAGGAGTGGGCGCCGTGGGCGTGGCGGGCGTGGCCAGGTGACGGGGCGCTCGGGCCCAGCGCTGCCTCCTGTCCAGTCCTCTTTGCCCCGCACCTCGCTTCTGGCCGTGCCTTTTCCAGGATAGCTGCAACTCCAGGTGAGCAAAGCGGGCTTAGAGGGGCCGGTGACTTCCCTTCTGATAGTAACTCTTGATTTGAGGTGACAGTGATGGTGAAGGAAGGCGATTTAATGGGTTATTTTCAAAGATAGCTGTCACCCCACATCCGGCCCAGTGAGGCCGCATTTCAAGCTCCCAGCCCTCTGAGGCCAGGATTGCTCCTGAGGGAAGGAAATCACTTAACTATACGAGGTAAGAATGCGAGGAAACAGCATGTTTAGGAGGTTTTTAATTTGGGGGGTGGGGGCACAACATTTAATTCACAGAAGAGAAAGTGTTTCTGGGGACAATTTCAGCTCTATATTGGAATTTAGGCCAGTCTTAGACTAAAAACCAAACCAAACCAAACCACCCCAGAATGAATTTTGGTGTTGGTGTCAGAAAGGGCGCGGTACCCCCCAAATTAGAAAGCGGGAAAGTATTTGAGTGTCTGACTCACTTTCCTGGTTGGCATCGTCGGGCTGAGAATTGGATTTATGAAATGTTTTCCTTTCTGGCATTTTAAAGCATGAGACCAGCATTTTACCTACATACACTCTTCCAGGCAGGAAGGGGTCTCCCTGGGTAATTATGAGCTCCTGTCTGCTTTAGACAAGTTAAGGATCTCAAATGTACATCCTCGGGCCACTTTTCTAATAGGCTGGCTCATGGTTTCTTTCTCATAGACTTGACTGTCTTTTTTTTTTTTTTAATGGCTTCCTTATTTAAAAAATACTTCCTTTAGTATGGCTGGTCATACTAAAGGTACATTTAGCGGGTCAGGCTCTTCCCCGAGACTCTCAGTCCGAGCAGGTGAGAAGCTCAGCCCTGGGGATGGGAGGTGGGGTTCAGCTCGGCCCCTCATTTCACAGGTGAGGTGCAGGGGCTGGCAGGGTGAAGGGAAGCCCCCAGGGTCTCAGCCCCAAGCCCCCCCGTTGAAGCAGCACAGTGCCCTGCACGCCCGGCTCAGGGCACTCTACACATCTTCTAAATCACTCCCTGCAGTGCCCAAGAGATGGGTCCCAATTGGCAGTGCCCGCCAGTGAGGGCAGGTGCTTGAGGGATTCCCTGGTAGGTGGAGAGAGGCAGGGGTATGCTTACTCCAACCTAAAGAGGCTCCATAGAAACTGAGTCAGCAGGTTTCTATCTGTGCTTCATAACGCCTTGCGTTCTGCCACTTCAGTCCCTCTGGGTTGTGGTTTGACCTGGAGGCTGTGCAGTCTCAGCAATTTTGGGTTTTCTGGTGTGGTGAGTTTGGCTGGAGTTTGGCAGGCAGCGTGGGCTGGCTCAGCCCCCAGGGTGGGGCTTCTCAATGAATGTGAGTAGCTCTGACGTTTGGAGCATCTGAGCCAAGTGGAGACTCCTCAGCTATTGGAAATGACACAATTCACCTGATTACTAATGGCTGCTTTGCACTTTACTGTTAAGGAGGCACTTTTCACATACATTTACTCACTTAATCACTTCATTTAAGCCTTGTAATAATCTTTCACACTGCAGAAACTGCAAGGTCTCCTATTTTCTTAATCTGGCTGTGGCTTTTCTTCCTAGAGTTAGAATGCAGATGGCAGAAGCTGTCTTTTAAGGCGTTCCATGAGGGGGTTTATAGATACACCAGGCGAGGCTTCTCCTGGCATGACCTGAGCACTGGCCACTCCTCCACGTGGAGACAGTTTTCCCACCGTCTCCTGGTCTGGGGATTGAGTCCGGTTAGGCTGAACGATGCCCTCAAGACTGTGGCTCCGGGAAATGCAGTTTTTAAGGAATGGAAAAACAAAACAAAACTGTGTACATAGCTGTGTGTGTGTTTGTGCACACGTGTGTGGATGGTCTCTAGGTATGGTGAACATATATTGTCCATATCAGAACACGATTGGGAGTGAAAGGGGCACTGTTACTAGCATCGGGACGACAGAGGCAAACCAGGAGTGTCATGGCAAAGCGGGCCCCAGGGTTGCCCTGTCCATATACCTTGATCTCACCCGAATGGTCTACCCACATGTCTGAGGACTGCTGGCTTAGATGCATTAAAAACTTTGGAAACGCTTGTGTACCACTAGCAGTTTCCAACTCCTTCCCACCTCCTTTCTTCTCCCAACTCTGCATTTGTTTTTCAAAATTACATTTATGGCTTTAGTCATCTCAACCTCAATGGAAAGCAGAGAAGGAGATAAAGCAGGAGATGCGAATCTGAAGGACTACAACATTTCAAACATCTCATTACAACTTGAGACAGAATTAAATTCCCCAGAACTTAGAGATAATGGCATGGATTTCTTTCTTATAATTGTGGCAATGTTTTTGGATTTGACATTTAATAACTACTTTAAGATATATAAATTTTACAGCATTATTGTAAGATTCTAAATTAAAAATTTTTTTTTCTGGGACAAGCATCAGAATTCTACCTCAGTGTAAAATCTTGCAAGTATTTAAAAATATTAGATGAGGAAGAAGTACCTCTGCTTTTAATTCCTACAACAAAGAAAGAAGTTAATGACGCTGATTGATGACTCAAGTTACACAATTATCTCTCTTCCTATTCAAAGCCTATGCTTGGTAGGAAAAGATGATAGCATAATCTTTTCAAAGAAAACTGCAAAAGATTTTAGAAGAGGCAGATTTGCAGTCATTCACCACATACAGTCTCTCTTTCCTTCTAATATTTCTCCACCCCACTCCCCTTTCTCCATCCCGCACTCTTTAGCTTATCTTAGATTTGCATTAACTTTTGCTGAAGCTAATGTCTCCATTCTCATCTCCTGGCCACGGAATTGCCCCCCATATTAAAATTTTCCCACTGCAGTCAGAGCTATCTTTCTAAAATGTGAATCTGATTATTTTACCCCCTTGCTCAAAACCCTTCATTTTCCTCCCCCTATGTCTAAACTCCAGACATATCACAGACACACACACACAGCCTTTAGAATCTGGCTCCTGATTACTGCTCATCAGTGCCCTTCGGCCCGCCCCACCTCACTCCCCAGTACTCACATTCCAGTGCTCTGGGATTGGTCACTGTCTCCAAATTGTGTCAGCTGTCTCTGGCATCCGTTTTTGCTTGCTACTTCTCCTTTGGGACTCACCTTCGGTGTGACTTAGCTGAGATGTCACCTTCTCCAAGGAGGCGTCTCTGAGACCTCCAGGATGGGCTGGCTGCCTCTCCCATGTATCTGTGACACCTTGCATTCCCTGTCAGAATATGCAAGACCGACAGCTCCTGGGGGCTGGGACTTAACATTGTTTATCTTCGATTTCTTAATGCCTACCTCAGTGCTCCACAGACATTAGGTACTCAATGAATTCTTATAAAATGAAATATAATAATAATAGTTCGCAATATAAATGCAGAAATAGAACAAGGGCTCCTTCAAGCAGGAGGCTGCTTGTATTGGGGAAAAGTTTGTATTGATAAAACAAAACCATATGGATATCTTGGTATCTCTGAAGGAGTATTGCAGGACACATTGCCGTTTTGGGAAACTCTAGAGACTTCTGAAAGAACAAATGCCAGCACTGACACAGTTCCACAAAAAGAAGTTGGTAAGGGGTGGTGGGAAGTGCTAGTCTTGGGAGCTAGAAGAAAAGAATTTCAGCTCGCGTTTTGTCACTCTCACTCCCTGGGTGGGTGGCCTTGGCAAAGTCACTCCATCTTTGTTTGCCTCCCATTGCTCATCTGTAAAATGAAGAGGTGGGGCCAGATTGGATCAACTCAAAGCTATCATCCCACTTTAAAGCCTTATGATTTTTCAAAATATCACAAACACAGGCACCTTTAAAATAAATCCTGAAAACAGCGTTAGTACTGCTACTGACAGTTCCACTTCACTTTTCTCTGGTTTAAATAAAAGTGCCTTTTATGCTTTTTGTTTGTTTGTTCTTTTTTTTGTGTGTGTGTGTTTCGTGGGCACCAGGAATCAAACTGGGGTCTCCAGCATGGCAGACGAGAACTCTGCCTGCTGAACCACCATGGCCCTGCCTGTTATACTTTTAAGTGGCTAAAAGATGTAGTGTTTTCTAGGTTCGGTTGTAAATGAAATTCTCTTTATTTGTTTGAATGGTTTCAGGGATTTCATGAAAACAAAAGGAGTTATCCCGTCCCAAGGTGATAATAAAACGCAAAAGGCTTACAGTGATTTTAGAACTTTGAACATGCCATTAAATGTATGATTTTACTATGCAGGAATAGCTAATTTCTACTCGTGTACTCATATAGTATTTTCTCATGCAAAATGGTCTGTGTGGGAGGTTGATGTTTTTCCTGGTGGTTATTGCTGACATCGCCACCATTCGTTGACATGCTTTGATCATCTTGTAACACAAAGAGCTAGCAAGTCAACCCTTAAGCTTCCACAGAACAGACCACTGTGTCCTTAAGTCCTTGAGATAATCCCAGAGCAACTGCCCTGATTTACCATGGGACATCTGATGGGTTTCTTCCTTGGTGACTATTCGCCATCAGGACCATTTCCCTCTTGCTGACCCGCTTTGATAACTTTGTAGAGCTCCCATCGGTGCTGTTCAGACCGTAGACACTTGCTGCTCCCTGCCCTTCCCCAGCCCAAAGGAGAGTTTTCGGAGGCAGTGCACGGTCAGCACACAGATGGGAGAGATGTGCTCAGGTTCAGGCACTGCACTCTCTCCTGTGGTGGACGGGGACTCGGGGGAAGGGAGCTCTGGCCTGGGGAGCTGGGCTGGGCTGGGAGGGGGCGACTCTACCACCAGATGTGTGTGCTGATTCCACTTCCCAACTGAGACTGGACCTGTGCCTTGCGTTGCAACACAGTGTTAATTGTATTGTGTAATTAACTGTGCTAAAAGCCTCAGTCATCTATTATTCACATAGATCCATTTAGACTAAATGGATCTTAAAATATTATAATGAGTGAATAATGCTTCATTTGAGCAAGATAGTGAAAGGAACATTTCCCCACCCTTTAAACCACTTCTAGGATCCACGTCTAGGTGTTCGTGGTCAAACTCTTGGGGAAGATTTTCCAAAGTCCTAAACATAGTTTTTCTACACAAAAGAAATTACTAAAAGTAAAGCACGTTATCGATTAGGTCAAATTATTCTCTTCTTGGGGAGCAGTAAATAGATCCTGGGACTACTTCTTGCCAAAAGCACTGTCTTCATGTTTCATGTTATTATCAACATGATTAAGGCCTCAGATGCCTGAAGATTTGAGAATCTGCAGAGATCTGGGTTTGGTGAAGGAATGACTCATTACTCCATGTACTTATTAAATTTTAGCTGTAGATCAATTCAGCATCACTCATGTTAAATTTGTTGCTAGAAAAAGCCAGAAACTTCTTGGTCTGAAAGTCTGTTGCACTGATTCTGAGAACCTTTGGTGAGGAGGTTGATTACTCCCCCAGTGGCACCTGCTGAGTTGAAAATTGCCACATGCTGGCAAGTTTGACTCCCCCAGCTCTTCTGCTTCTCCTCCGGATGGGGGTGGCGGTTGATGGCATCCTGTGGCCCCTGCCTATCTTAGAAAATTCTCCCTTGGGTTGGGGAGGGCCCTGTAGCGCTTTCGTCCCACTGCCCTCTGCACAACTCGTGCTGCTCTGCTTTCTCAGGGGCTGTGATGTCATCCCGTGGCCCGTGACCCTGCCTTAAAGACCGGTCAGGTGCCCTACCCTGACTTCAGTTCACCTTGAATAGGTTTGCAATGGTAATACCGGACCCGAGTACACCTGGCTGCATGTATTAGGGACAGAAAGAGAAGGAGGATAAAGTCAGTGGAGGCGGCCAGAGAGTGTGGATAGATCAACCAAGACATATTTTGTAAATGAACTTGTTCTTTCAGACTCAAATGTGAGTCCTTCATGCACACAAGCCAGATGTCCCATGGAAGGGTGAATTCTGAAGACATATTTGAAGACCAGGGGCCTACTTTATTTTATTCTCACGTCTTAGCATTTTGAATGTTGTTCAGGTATATGGTGTATATTCAGATCATAGTCATGTATTTGCCTTTAACATGTTCTTGAGTCTTGGTTAAGGAAAGCCCATGGCCTTGGGGTAGTGATGCTTTCTCTGACGTCAGGAAGCAGGTCCTACCTGGAGACCTTCAGTGCCGTGCCCCAGCTCCACGCCTGTGTGCCTGTGCTTGGCTTTGTTGGGGTGATATGTCGAGCCTGGCACTGGTCCCCCAGATGTAGTGATTTCAAGCTGTGTCTCTTAGGGACATGCTGTCCCTCAAGCAGGACTGCAGGGCCCATGCAGCTCAGCCTCTGCTTCTGGGAGGGGCTATGCCCTCACTGGTGTTTTGGGCTTGGTTAATAACTTAGAGGCTTCATCAGGACTGTGGTTCTCAAACTCTGTGATCTCAGGAGCCCTTTATAATCTTAAAAATTACTGAAGACTCCAAAGGGCATTTTTTAAATGAGGATTATATCTACCAGAGGTTACCAAGTTAGAAATTAAAATGGAAAAAAAATTGAAATATTTATTTACTAATTTGATTAAAAGTGACAATAATGTTACCAGTGCATATTAATATGGATCACGTATTTTATGAAACATAAAACCTCTTTTCTGAACTAAAAAAATGTGGTGAGAAGGGTGATACTCTTTTACATTTCTATAAATCTCTAACATTTAGCTTAATAGAAGACACATCATGAAGCTTCTGGAAAACACTGTGCATTCATGACAGGATGAGCATGAAAAAGGAAAATCATGTCTAAGTATTATTATGAAAACAGGGTTGAGCCCATGAGCTCCTAGGGACCACCAGGGGTCCATGGGCCACACTTTGAGAATCTCTGCAATAGAAGGGAGCTCTACGACATGAGTCAATGACTAGTAGCTGTTTTACCAGACTCCCTCATTTTTTTAGCTGAAGTTGCTTTCTCTCTCTTTAGCTCTCATATTACTTGCTCAACCACTCTGTGGCATGGAACACTCTGTGTTCCAGTTATTTATCTACATATCTTCCCAAAGAGATTACAAACTCAGAAAAGGGAGGACTCAACTGAACCTCACAGCACTTACTATAGCATCTTGCACACAGTTGGTGTGTGCTAGCAAGAAAAATAACAATAGCTGCCGTTGAATAGATATCACTAAGCACCAGGCACCTTCCTGCGGCATAAATATTAAATAGAACCATGCAAAACTGCTTCGAGTGCTTTGAAATGTTTAGTTGCATGGTTTAGCCTATATCCTGATGGAAACAATATGTGATAAATCAAACCAATTGCCTGATCAATTCTGTCTGCTGTCCTGACCACTGGATGAGGGAGAGGCGTGACCACTGGGCTCTGGACAATGGCCCCTGTGGCCAAGGAGGCTGGGTTTGGAGATTCCAGGCCCAGCTGTGGGCACAGAGGGGCTCACAGTTCGGGCTGTTCAGACCTTAGGACATTTTCCCAGAAGTTTCTTTACTGGCCTGGCTGTTGAATTCCCTTAAGACTTCATTCCTTTCTTCTACCCAAGACCATTACTTTCTGGAAATAGAATGCTTATGGTATAGGCAGAACGTGGCTTCAGAACACTGGAAGGAAGCTTTAAAAACAAACTTCTCCCTTGCCTTTTGTTCCAGGCCCGCAATGGATGCCCTGCGACTGGCAAATTCGGCTTTTGCAGTTGATCTGTACAAACAACTGTGTGAAAAGGAGCCAGCAGGCAATGTCCTCATTTCTCCAATCTGTCTCTCCACTTCTCTGTCACTTGCTCAAGTAGGTGCCAAAGGTGACACAGCAAACGAAATTGGACAGGTAAGCCCCAAACCTCATTCCTGCTTTAACTGGGAATACAGTTATTAGAACTGTAGGTAGCACCTATGGAAAATTTGACGGGGATTTTGTGGCCAGAATGCTCAGAATTAAGAGATATGACATTTCTCAGGCTCTATTTTTTTTAATGCAATTTTATTGAGATATATTCACATACTATATAATCATCCAAAGTATGCAATGTATGCTTCACAATACTATCATATAGTTGTGCATTCATCACCGCAATCAATTTTTGAACATTTTCATTACTCCCCCCAAAATGAAAATAAGAATAAAAATAAAAACGAACACCCAAAACATCCCATACCCCTTATATGCCCCTGTTATTATGTACTTTTTTGTCTTTATTTTCTTACTCATTTGTCTATATTGGATAAAGGAAATGTCAGTCACAAGGTTTTCACAATCACATGGTCACACTGTAAAAGCTGCATAGTTATATAATCATCTTCAAGAATCAAGGGTACTGGAATACAGTTCAACAGTTTCAGGTATTTCCTTCTAGACGTTCCAATATATCGTAAACTATAAAAGGGTATCTATATAATATGTAAGAATAACCTCCAGAATTATCTTTGACTCTATTTAAAATCTCTCAGCCACTGAAACTTCATTTTCCTTAATTTCTCTTCCCTTTTTGGTCAAGAAGCCTTTCTCAATCCCACGAAGCCAGGGAGGTTTATACCCCTGGGAGTCATGTCCCACGTAGGGGGTAGGGCAGTGAGTTTATTTGCAGAGTTGGTTTAGAGAGCGCGGTCACATCTAAGCAACAAAAGAGGTTCTCTGGGCGTGACTCTTAGGCATAATTATAAGTAGTCTTAGCTTCTTCTTTTCAGGAATAAGTATCATAAGTTTAAGACCCAAAATTGGGGGCGTGACCTATTAAATTGATAGTCCCCAATGTTTGTGAGAATATCAAGAATACTCCAGGTGGGGAAGTTTAATATTTTCACATTTTTCCCAAGTCCCTCTAAGAGACTTTGTTAATACTTTTTTATTTTCTGTCTAATTTACTCTGGGATGCTTTGGGGCATCACACTATCCTGTACAAACCAATAAGACCTCACTCCCTAATCAAGCTTCAGTGTAATTAAGGTGTTCGAATAAACTGACCATACTTGTTGTTAGATAGTGTCCTACAGAAAATACAAATTTTGCACCAAATCAACATCTCTTCCTGTGGTGTCACGCAGAAGTTGAAGTTTTAAAACACATTCAGTATAATTCTTTACTCTATATTCTGATTTATCTTAGTCCTAACCAGATCAGTTTCATTCATATCTCTAATTGAAGCCTGATATCTTTTACAGCTTTTTAAACAATTTCTGTACAGGGTAATGCCAACTTTCATAGATGCAGAACTCTAGCTCTGAGTCTTAGGTGTTACACAGACACCCGGGGTTTCATGGAATGACCAGGTTACACACAAAGAGCTCAGGATCTCAGAATTTAGAAATAACAGTTAAAACTCAGGAATAGATGTGACTGCTGTAGGAGCTTACAATCTAGGAACCTTTACAATAAGTCTTCCCCTGATAGCCGATGCTCTCGAATTTAATTCTCAGAGTTTGCACATTTTAGTTAGTCTACATTAGTGAAGTGTTATAATATTTGTCCTTTCGTTTCTTGCTTATTTCTCTCAACATGCTGTCCGCAAGGTTCATTCACCTATTTGCATGCCTCCAACTTTATTCCTTCTAGCAGTCACTCAATATTCTGTTGTATGTTCCCTTCAGCAGTCGAAGTACCCTTGAACCACCTCCATCCATTGCAAATCGTGACGACTTGATCTATTTTTAAAATGTCCTCATTTATCTTTCTTACAGCCCATGTTTAGGGCAGGCACTATGTTATGATGGGAAACCCAGATTTTCCACTAACAGGTGGCCTTCAGCAAGTCACCCCACATCTTTCTACGTCCATTTTATTTTAAAGATCCATCAAGATGGTGTTTATTAAATGCTTCATTGCAAATAATCCTGACCATAAAAAAAGCATAAATCTATACTCTGTTCTATGCTAAGACAGAAGACAAAGCAGTCTACCTTAGGCACAAAATTTATTTAAACCATCATGTTTTAGTTGTAAGATGCAAACTCAACTGCATTTCATTCTATAATATATCTTACTTTAATATGGAAATAACTGAATTATATACTTTCAAGTAACATGGATAAATAAGAAGATGGATTGTGTTTAATTATGTGGCTTGTGTATCTCATTTGAGAAGCATGGACTAAGGAGATCTATATTAAAGCATTTTAAAGAGTGGTAGATGAATAGAATTATATGTTTATTCTATTTTGGTTTTCTATCTGTCCTTGTAATCGTTGAAATCTAGTTTTGTAAAGTTCTTAGATCATCAAATAAGGTGACTTTTTAAAATTGTTACGTTTTAAACCTATATTTACTTGGAGATAGGTGACTGACCTTCTAATTCCATTCCATCATTACTCAATGTTGATCATTCTGAGATTAAACAGCCTTTCTTTCTAGAGCTGATAAGCTGATTGCTTTGTGGGAAAACGAGCAGGGACAGGCTGTCTTCCCCCAACAGGTTGACAGTTCTCATGTCTCCAGTTCAGCAGGGAGAGGTGATGCTATGTGGGTAATGAATATATTTCTCTTAACAGGTCCTTCATTTAGAAAATGTCAAGGATGTGCCCTTTGGATTTCAAACAGTGACATCAGATGTAAACAAACTTAGTTCCTTTTACTCATTGAAACTGATCAAACGGCTTTATTTAGACAAATCTCTGAATCCTTCTATGGTGAGTTGTTTAAAGCAATTAACAAGATTTAACTTTTGACCAAAAGTGACATTTTCACCTCATCTGACCTATACCTTTGTTTTTCAGTGAAATTCATTTCTAAGATGCTCATTTATGATTTAAGGCTTATGAAAATAAACCAGTCTTAATGGAGAGGCTGAGTGTAAATGGAATCAATTACAGTGACATATTCTGGTTCAAATTATAGAGAAGCTTGTGGCTTCTCCTTTCCTTCTCAAACACTCCTTCCTCTTAGCTTCTTCACTGAGAGAAGTGGAGAACTGGGTAATGAAATCTCTAATAAATTAATTTCCATAGATGTAAGGCAGCTCATGATTTAAATCTCTTTCTTTTGACACAGCAGGACACATGGCCTGTGACAATGTTTAAAATTCTCCCCCTCATTGGCTTTTGCACACAATGTTCTCCTGATACTCCTCAAAATTAATAAGAAAAGTAAAGATTGTATGAATTAACAGTTTTCATCAGTCACACATTGGTTTTGTTTGGTTTACTGGGCTGGTCATGGTTAAAAAAGTGACCCAACTCAGACAGGTGTTCACACCAGGCAGCCCAGGGTGTTTAATTTCAGTCATTTCTTGACAGAATTATCATGTCAAGAACACTGTGGTACCCTTAAATTTGATCCCAGATTAATTACACTCTGTTTAAAATTTTTATCTGAAAAACACAACCAAAGCCTGGACTATGGAGTTGCCTTTTCCACTTTAGTAATATGGAGCTGATTCAGTTCATGGGTATATGGTCAGAATTTCACACTTTCCAAATACAAAAAGGAGGTTAGCAGCTAAATATTTTGCTACGTTTTACTTACTTTCTTCAATAGCTTTATTTATTTATTTTTACTGGTTGAGATCTTTTGAGGACATGGGCCATTAGATATGAGTTTATTCTTGTTGCTTGAAGATCTGTCTATCTAGCCATTTTTTGTTCAGCAATTGCCTGGGAAATTAAAAACAAACAAACAAATAAAAAAACACCTGACTCCTGAGTTGGGGCCTGGGCATGGGAAATTTTTAAAAGCTCCCTAGGGGGTCCTTAAGGAGATGCCTAATATATTTTCGCTGATGCATTGATGATAATGGAGTCCCTTCACCTTGCTGAGCTCTCTGATGTCCTTACATGGCCACCAGCTCTCCCAGTCAATGGCAACCATCAGCCCAGGGTTGAGTTGCAATGAACAGAATTGAATTATCTAAGACTTTGGCTGCTCTGATGAAATTCAAGCTGGCCTCGCATTTAATTGAGCTATGCTTTACTTTGGTGGCACATCCATTCCACATTTTGGATTATTTCAGCCAAACTGGAAGCTGCAGGGAATTTTTTTTTTAGTACTGCTTTTTATTGCATCTGTTGGCTGTATAGCATCTGTAACTTTATTGTTATAGTACAAATAAGTGCGGTGTGAGGAATGTCACCTGTGTCAAAGTTTCCTGGGTGTCTGTTAAATAAATTCCTGACCTCAGAGCGCTTGAATCAAGTTCAGTGGGGATGGGACCCAGAGTTCTGCATTTTAAACAGGATTAAAGCTAGAACCCTGGCCGTATTCTCTGCTGCACCACGGTTTAAACTTTAATGTGCAGATGAATCATCTTGTCAAATGATCATCTTATTAAATGATAAATCTTATTAAAATGCAGATTTTGATTCAGCAGATCTGGGATGGGGCCTGAGCTTCTGCATTTGCATAAGATCTCAGGTGTTCATCCTTGGAGCACACTTTGACTAGCAGGGATCTATAGACTATTTATTGATTTCAGTGAGGATAAGAGTTTTCTGTTCTAAGAGGTCTTGTTTCTGTACATTTCCTCTCTTCTAAGACCTACATTTAAAAATATTTTAATGTATCTGAAACTGGAATCTATATTATAATTTCTGTGTATATTTAACATACATAATTTTTCTTTTTCCCTTAAAGCTGATACTAAATCGATGGATGCATTTAATAACTGATATTGTCTTATAGTTGAAAAAAATAAACATTTACTACGAAGAAAATCCATTGATTTCTACGTAAGGTTTCAATTCATATAGTATTACAGATTTTGAAAATGCATCCATACTAATAGATATTTAAAACTCCAATGCAATACCTTGACTGCAGACTTTAAGTACTTTATGATTTTATAAACTGAATGTTTTTCAGGAGTTCATCAGCTCCACCAAGAGACCCTACCCAAAAGAAATGGAAACTGTAGACTTCAAAGATAAATTAGAAGAAACAAAAGGTCAAATCAACACATCAATTAAGGAGCTCACAGATGGCAAGTATCCTTTACTTGTTCTTCTACAAATTGTTAGGTAAAACAGATCCTGCTTTTTCAAGAATCTTTCAGCCAGGTATAAAAGAATTGAAAATCTGGAAGATTCCTTGGGTATTTTTAATATCACATTATTTCAACAACTTAGATCCCTGGGCATTTCTTACATCATCTCATCACTTGGCAGAAACACCCGGTGCTTCTGTTTTGTTCTACTTTGCCTTGTTTGTATTTGACCTGCCACGTGCTTTATGGAGGCTCAGCTGAGTCTCTAACCAAGTGAAGCTTTGTGCAAATCACCCAACATCACTAGGCCACTTTCCCAATCTGGAAATGAAGGGACTGGATTATAACTTGAAGATCCCAAAGATCACTTTCCAACTCTAAAATTCTACCCATTTGTTATGAAAAAGAAATGAAAGGTCTTAGGAAAGCAAATATACATATAGGGGAAAACAGACGTAATCATAGCTTGTCCTTTGTCCCACATCTTCCCATCCCAATGTCACCCCTCCCACCCCCTGCAGAGCTGTGGGTCCTTTTGGCAGCACCTCCCTGGCCCTGTCCTTCTGTTCTGTGCTTCCCTCCTCCCTCTCCCTTCTCTGACTCCTCTCCTCCCTCCGTTACAATCCTCGGGGACCTGTCCTCCTTGCTGGAAGGGAATTGGAGCTTGGGTACTCATCAGTGACCATGTTCCCCTTCTTAGGGGACACATTTACATTTGTTGGTGGTGGGGGGGAACCTGTCAGGAGACAGCACCTCCTCGTGAAGAGTGAGGTGTATGGGGGGAATTTTGGGTCAAAGGAGACTTTGGGGCCCTTGGCCTTTGGGGCTGAGCACGTCTCCTGTGAGATGGGCAGGATATGCTCCTCTGGGGCTCCACTTGCAGGGCGATGATTTGGAAGAACATGGACTTTGGAGTTGCTCGAGACCTGGGTTCAAATCCAGACTCTGCAACTTATTAAGTATGATATTTGGACAGGAGCCTCAGTTTACTGAACTGTAAAATGGGGCATATGCTATCTAATTTAATTCTTACATGGTTATTGTGAGAACCAAATTAGATAATATATACCAAAATGTGGTAGCCACACATACATATGCATGCACACACACACACACATGCATACATACATGTATATTTGCAACTGAAATGAAGTTTCTTTGGTTTCATATGTAAAGAAAAATACTTTGGTATGAGTAACACTGGATTAAGCACAGTTTTACAAATTATCAGCCAGAAAGAAGCTCCTGTTTAAATTTCTGTGTAATTGTTTTGCTTTTATAGTGACAAAATAATTGTATTTTCTCTCGCAGGAACTTTTATTTAAAAATCTTAATAAATTTAAGGATTTGACCAGAAAAGGTAGTTTAGTGAAGAGTCCTCTGAATTTGGAATCAGAATTCAGATTTCAGTTGAAGCTCTGCTACTTACTATATCCCTCTGGTCTTCAGTTTCTTCCAGTAGGATTAACAATATTATGTATCAATACATCATCTAGCATTGACAGGACTGGCTACCTAATCTGTGGGGCCCGGTGTAAAATAGAAACGCAGGGCTCCTTATTAAAACATGTATTAAGAATTTTAAGATGGCAGAGCATTAAACCAAGCTCAGGGTGCTTTGGAGCTCTGGGCACTGTGCCACTGCCCAGACAGGCCCGGAAAGTTGGCCCCAGCATTGGTGGGAAAATTGGAGGAGACTGGGGAGATGAAAATGTTTTGTAGACATGTCAAATGCTATTCCAATGTCTGTTGTGATTTGTATGAAGAAATTATTAATGTTGAGCTGTTTTGGATGTCAGGGATTTGAGCTCTACAGCAATTCTGGTGGTGATTGAGCCAGCTGCTGATGATAGTGGACCTGGAGGTAAACAGCCTGCCCCCAGCAGATGCCATTCAAGGAGGGGGTCTGTGGGAAGGGATAGGTGCTTCTGAGAGTCAGATGTGCTTTCCAGCAGGGCCGACTGGGAAGGTCGCAGGGCGTCCATATCAGTCAGAGCCCACAGGAGATTATATGTATTCATAGTCACATAAAGAGATTTGCTTTAAGGAATTGGCTCACATGACTGTGGGAGCTGGCAAGTGCAAATCTGCAGAGCTTAAACAGCAGCCTTGGGTGCACAGGTGGTTCAGTGGTAGAATGCTCGCCTTCCATGCAGGAGACCTGGGTTTGATTCCCAGACCATGCACCTAAACACAAAAACCAAAAACCAAATAGCAGCCTGGAAACTCAGGCAAGGAGTAGAAGCTGTAGTCTTGAGGCAGAAATTCTTCTTCCCTGGGAAAGCTGAGACTTTGCTCTAAAGGCTTTCAGCTGTTGGCTGAGGCCCATGCACACAACTGAGGGTCATCTCCTTCCCTCAAAGTCAACTAATTTCAAAATACCTGTACAGCAATATGTAGATTAGTGTTCGATTACATAGCTGGGTCCTGTAGCCTCTCCAAGTTGACATGTAAGATTAGCCATCATGGCCTCTCTGAGGCTTAATTTCTTCAACTGTGAAATAGATATAATGGAGATACAGAATGGTTATGAAAAAAGTGAGACAGTATATGTGAAAATGCTGAGTGCAGTGCCAAGTATTTAGCAGGCACCCGTGCATTTTCTTTCAAGAGTATAGACTTTGGGGTCAGAAAGATGTGGCTTTGAATTCAGAATCCAGCCTTGCTAGTGTGACATCTTGGGAAGTGATTTACCTCTTCAAGCCTCAGCTTCCCCATGTCTAACGGGAAAGATGTTTTGTGTGTGGGAGTCTTAGCACATCCCCTGGCATGGGATCAGCGTTAAAAAATGGTAGTTTGTGTTTTTCTTCTTCCTTCTCTTCCTTTCTTCTTCCTCGTTTTTCCCCTTCATTCGCCTTGGTGAAGTCTAGTTGTGGAAAGGTGGAAGGGGAAAAAGGAGGCCTTTGAGAATTAGAGGCTCTTGGCCTGCCAGGCGTTATGTTGGATGTTACTCCAGTAAATGCTGAATGCCAATGGTTGGACTGCACGTGAATATCAGATGTGGCTTGGAAAAATAACTGTGCAAATTATGGTCTCTAAAATTATTCGCAGGTCGCTTTGAGAACATTTTAGCTGACAACAGTGTAAATGATCAGACCAAAATCCTTGTGGTTAATGCCGCTTACTTTGATGGAAAGTGGATGAAGAAATTTCCTGAATCAGAAACGAAAGAATGCCCTTTCAGAGTCAACAAGGTAGGTAGTGCAGCCTGTTACAGTAAAAGGATCCCAGCTACAGGTGTGAAAAATACCCAGCACAGAGGGGACTGTAGAAATTCAATCCAATGACGACAAGGAGGTGACAGGAGGTAAAGGGCCTTTCCTGGGACCGACAGCTAGGTGGTAAGTGGTAGAAAAAGAACCACAATCCAGAGACCCTCACTCTTTTCCAGAATGTCTCCAAAGTCTGAGCTGAGTGAAACCATACAGAATTTCAAACCCAGTGGGTAAAGCTAAATTGCTAACTGGAAAATAAATATTTGGAAACTCTCACCAAAAAAAAAAAGAAAGAAAGAGAGAAAACAAAGCAGCCCCAACATTGAGGCTCCTGGACTAACATGAAACTTGACTTTTTGAGCCTTTTGCTCGCAGCTGATCAACTCCCCTGTGAGCGTGTGTTCTCATCCTTCATAGCAAAGCACATGGTCCTGGTATTTTAATTCACCAGGCGCTTTGAGGTGCTTGCTGGCTGTGAACTGGAATGCAGAGCCTGCTCACCCACAGCCCTGGGCATCACTATGGTGGCGAGTCCAAAGTCTGTTTGGCTGGGCGGGCACATTCCCACTGTACGTGTGAAAAATGAATTCATGTTCTTTGTCAAACATAATTAAGTAACTAGGTCAAGTGCCCCTTCTATGTATGGAACCAAAGAACCAAGACTGGGAAATGGACCCATTTCATTAAGAGAACCCAGGAAACCTTGGGAATCTACATGATGATCTGATGCTATCTCATTTGCTGTAATCTGACTTGTGTTGAGTATTCAGTCTAATTGAATACTTCAGGTGGCACACTAGCTGGGTTACGTTACTTACCTCGTAGCTACACGGTTCTCTCTCTTTATTCCATGTCATGCCCTGCGCGGGGATTCACCCTCCTTTTGAATGCAGATGCTGTTACTTTTCCTTTAAGTTGCCTTTGTCAGCCTCTGAACTTTGGGTGACATTACTAGACCCATTTTCACATCCTGTGCTGTCTTCTTCAAGGGCTAAATTGGTGAAGTCATCAAAAGTTGAGTATTGTGCCTGTCTGAAGAAAGTGAGAAAAGCACAATTTCTTCTCCTTTTGCAGACAGACACCAAACCAGTGCAGATGATGCACATGGAGGCCACATTCTGTCTGGGCCACATTGACGATATCAGCTGTAAGATCATCGAGCTTCCGTTTCAGAATAAGCACCTCAGCATGCTCGTCCTGCTGCCCAAGGACGTGGAGGATGGGTCGACAGGCTTGGAAAAGGTAAGGAGGCACTTGCTGTCTTTCTGGTGGCGCCTCAGTTGCTCGCTGCCTTTCCAGGGGCCAGTCTGACCTGCTCTTCACCTTATCTGCTGCTTTAGTTTTCGTTACGTTTCACCCATCACCTTGCCAGCTGACTGTCATTCCTGCCCTCGTTTTCCTTAGAACCATGGTCCTTGCTCTTTAGGCCACTCCATGCCCTGAGCTCATTTTCACATTCAGCTGTGATTTAAGCGTCTCGGATTTTACCTTACTTACTTCAAATACCCTCAGGCAAGCACCATTTTTGTTTTCTTCTGAAGAACTAAAGAAAACGAGCTTCTGAGTCTCAGAAAGGGATATGCAGGAATATGTAATCAATGGAGGAAAAATTCCTCCTAGGCGGTCTTTTTGAGTGATGGATGGATTTTTTTCCCCTTTCCCCGCCCTCCACCCCCATGTAGTAAATGAACAAGAGAATACACATTCTGGCTCCTTAAGGCTAGTTACTTATGACAATCCTTTGGTCCTAATAATTTGCTTTAAATGAAACAGTATCCCCTGAAAAATAATCATCACTGCTTAGCAAGAGAATCAAATGGCCTCTTACCCCATTAAAGAACAACCAGCAGCTTGTGACTTTGCACTATCCCTGATTTTCATATGAATAGCTTTGGTGCAAAGGACTATTTGTTGTGTTCCAATGGTAGTAACAAAGTATTATTGTTCATTATTGCACTCGGTTTTTCTCTTAACCGGTGAAGAGATTGGAAGGGAAAGGACAATCTAAGATTTGCTCCACGAGGAATTTCATGATGAAATACTTTTCTGTTTCATTCTCTCGCTGTTAAAACCGACAGCAATGGACACATTCACCACCTATGACCTTAAAAAAATGCCTTAGAGACATTCCAAATTCTCATTTTAAAAAGAACAATTACGGCTTTAATTTATTTTTCAGTTTGGTGCCATGCCTAGTACATGAATTTTCTGGATTTCCTAGTAGAGAAATTATAATAAACATTCAAGAAATATTATGTATAAAACCCTTTTAATGTCATACTTATTTCACTATTGTTTATGTGACATGATGAGCCATGTGTTTGACTCTATAGAGGCACTCTATAACAACAACCACAAAAATCCCAAGCCTCCAAAATGATACTTGCATGAAGAATAATGCAAAGGGAGCTCTGCTGTAGGCTGAGGCAGAGGAAAACAATGCTGGGTCGAATTTTTATAAGAGAAACTAGCCAAAGACAAGAGCTGCAGCACTGATTCTCATCTTTGATGGCCCACCCACAGTTGCAAAACTGACACTTTATGCTTGGTCATCGAGTAGGATCGTTTGCAATTGGAGATGTAAAAAATTTCCCTCTCCTTTTTGTCCTCTAGGTTGAAAAAGAACTCAACGCAGAGACACTACAGCAGTGGACCAACCCCAGCACCATGGCCAGTGCCAAAGTCAAACTTTCCATTCCAAAATTTAAGATGGAAAGAGTTATTGATCTTAAGAGTAGTCTGGAAAACCTAGGGTTGAAAAATACTTTTAATGAAAATACGTCTGATTTCTCTGGAATATCAGAGACCAAGGGAGTGGCCGTATCAAATGTAATCCACAGAGCATGTCTAGAAATAACTGAGGATGGGGGGGATTCCATAGAGGTGCCAGGGTCACGAATCCTGCAACACAAAGATGAGTTCAATGCTGACCACCCATTTATTTATATCGTCAGGCACAACAAAACTCGAAACATCATTTTCTTTGGCAAGTTCTGTGCTCCATAAGTGTCAAAGCTCTTTGTAAGTCCCATTTTCTTTTCTGTGGATGCAGAGTTTACAGGACTCTGCATCCAGAGAACTACTTTCTAAATAGGATAAATGGTTAATATTGCTGGACCAGGAAGAAGCCTTCACACTAAGAAGCCCTTCTTTTCCAATACTTTGCTTTTGTTTCCTTTTTTAAAATAAAATAGAATGACATATGCTTTTAGTGTAAAGGAATCACCTTAGAGGAAAAATATTTATTATTTGTTATACTATACATAGTTATTGGCAGGAATGGGCGAGCAATGCATCGGGTTATGCAGATACAGATTTTCACAAAGAAAATGTCTGTAAAGCCGGCCTGGAAGATCTCATTCCCAAGGCTTTGCCTTCCCTCACTGGGAGACAGGACGTTCCAGACATTCTCATTTCCTAGAAAGACAAATATCTTTGGTGCACGGGACCACAATGAAACTTGGACATGGGCACTGGTTACTGTAGAGCCACAACTCCTGCTAAGCCCTGGGGGACAACTCTGAATTTGCAGATTTTAGAAAGATAATATGTTGTGTATACTGTATGCTATGGAAAGCTCTGATGGGGTCTGGGGCAATGCCCCATACATCAACACTATACTATTTCTGCGACCCAATGTAGAATATTCACACAAAATGGATAAACAAAGACTCTAAGTAGCTCACGTGGTCAAATTTTGCTGCTAAATGAGTGTGCCACCAGCTTATGGAAAAACTTTGTTTTCAGAGCATTTCAGATTTTGGAATGTTGGAAAAGGAATTATTGACCCAGAGTAGCTGAAAGTGTAACCCATGCCTCCCCCAAAAAGAGAAGCTCAGATCTCATTAAAAAATGACTTTCACTTCTGATAGAATTCCCACCCGGTTATCTGGTTGGCTGTAGGCTGGTGGCATGGCTGCTAACTGACTCGACTCAGTAAGGTTCTGGATATCTAATGCCAGGGACTTACACTGCACAGGGACTCTCACAATAGCCAATAAAAGTATTTTGTGAGTCTGCTTGTTTAATGTGATAGTGGGAAATGGAAAAAATATAACAATAAAAAAAACTTTTGGAAAAATATTACTATAAAGCTATTACATTGTTATAAGTAAGTGCATTGACACTTTTTTTCAAAGCCTATGATTGTAGTTACTTTTGATAGTAAGTTTGTAACTTACAGTTAATAGGAATTTGTAAAGTTGGTCAGATAAGTTACCAGTGTTGCAAGTTCATGTATGAATTCATGTATGAAGTTCATGTATGAATTAGAACACACTGAAAATTTTATGACATTCTTTCCCTCATCTCTTCCCTGATGTTCATTGTAAATAAGTTTGATTTCTGTTTTCTGGCTCTGAAAGTTCAATACTGAATTTCTTTTATGCTGCCAACAATAAATATTATTGAACTACATGTCTTGTTCTTTTTCCATTAGTTGGATTTGCTATTTTGAAACAGAACCAAGTAATCTACTTACTAAAGTACTGTTGTCTGTAAATGCTTTCTGGGGGAACTGATGTACAATAAAATGGACTAAGAATAATTACTTCCCCCTTTCCCTTGCTTCCTGCTCATCAGCTCTTGTTGCCTCTTCCTCTTTTTCATCCCAGGGAGGAAAGGACAGGGGAGTGCTAGAATGACAGCCAACCACATAAAAGTGTATAGTGAAATCAGGTCTGATATGAGCCTTTCTCCAGTCTTTTTCATTTTAGGCCCAGCCTAAAAATGTAATTTCATTAAGTGAGCTGTGCATGCTTAAACTATAAAGTACATTTTTCTAAGTGTCAAGTGCATTCGTGCTAAATTAATTATGGTGTCCCTGAACCTAATATTCAACATAGCTCTTTTACTAGCCCAGTTGAAAATGTCCCCACTTGCAATTAATTAATCAGGCCAAACTGAGTATGGAATTAAAAGTGATCCTATTCCTAAATAATTAGTACTAGCTGTGGCCTAAAAAGATCTTCTGAGTGTAGCATCCCATTATACAGATGAGAAACTTGAAGTCCAGAGTGAGAAAATGATATGCCAGGGACACCATTGGGTGAGTGGTAATTGCTATTTTTTTGAGTGCTTACTACATGAGAGGCATTTGCGCTAATCCTTTACGTATGTGAAATGATAACCTGTTGAGTAAAATAGGGGACACGTACATATTCTAAAAGGAAAAGATCCTTGGGCGAGGCACAGGCTTACCCCTCTTGTCTCATCCCGGGCCTCCAGGCTCTGAAGGGGAAAGCAGGGGATGGCTGTGGAAAAACAATGGTGAATATTTAGAGGAGGGACTCGAACACACCTCTTTAAGCCAAGTGGCATGGGTAGGCCTCAAGAAAACTCCAGAGATCTTAATGTATCTCTGAAATTTGGAAAACACTGACATTTTTGTTCAACTTTTGCCTTGGGATACTCTAATTTGGCGACTTTCAACCAGGGGGCATTTTGCCCGCCAAATATTGGCAATTATCTGGGACTATTTTGGTTGGCACAACTGGTAGGGGGAGGGGAGGAGGGCTGCTACTGCCATCTAGTGGCTAGAGGCCAGGGATGCTGCTGGAATCTCTCAATGCACAGGACAGCCCACAAAGCAAAGGGCCATCTGGCCCAAAAGGTCAGTAGCGCTGAGGCATGAGTCCTTTAGACTCTAACTAAAGGACAGATGTTGGCTGGAGGAGTCCCTAGAAGCAGAGCAAGGAGAAAGGGCTGGAAGGGGAAGAGGGACTCTGGAGTGGGGTGTGGAGGTAGCCAGGCTTGATTATTTGGAGAGACACTCAGCTCCAGCACTGCTCAGTGAGGGTGAAGGGGTCTTCAAAGAGCCCACAGAAGCACCCTGTGAGCAGAAGCACCATGCAAGAATGCTAGATTAAAAGCGCGTCAGCCATTACAGATGTTTGCATTTCTTTCTTCTAATTTCTTTTTAATTAATAAAAAATTATATCAAAAAAACAAAAACAAAAAAACGTGCCAACCAAGTAAACTCTTTCTTTCTGCTTCTTACCTCTCCTTCCTCCCCTTGCCCTGCAAGGAGGTGGTGAAGGAGAGGAGTGGAAGAATAAGCTGGAACAGTGGCAAGGACGCTCCCTTGGCGTGAGTGAGCTTTGGACCGAACTGTTTTAAATCAAAAGAGAGACTTCTGATTTAGAAGAATTCTGGGCATTTCTGCAAATGGCTTTAATAATACACGAGAATGACTGGAGAAGCTTTAGGAAGAGATTTATTCTCTTAATTCTAAGAAAGAATTAAATTGCCTTTTGCAAGCACCTTGCCAAGTCTGTCTCACCAATAATCTGGTCAGGAAGATACGATCTCATTTAATCCTCACATCAAACATATGGGAGGAAACCATGATCCCGTTTTATATACGAGGATACTAAGGCACAGAACAGATGTATGGCGGGTCCCAGGTCACAGAGCCCGTGGACGCTGTCGGCCAGGTCTGAGCTCCCGCGGCCTGAGCGCTGCTGCCCTCTGCACGCCTTGTCCCCCCACCTGTGCCAGCTGGAACAATCTTCTCCAAGTCCTCAAATATCTGTCATACTCTGGCTGTCCTTTTTGCATCAACTCAAACACCTCCTGCTTTCAGCAATGGCCCACCAGTAACAGGCCCCGCCGGCCCACGCATAAGCACCTTTCAGGGGCAGGTGTGCGTCAGCAGCTGCGCTGTGGACCCTACCTCCTTTGCTCATTATCACAACAACTCAAGAGGACGGCTTAGCATGTGTGTTTATTTCATGAAGAAACAGGTGCTCGCAGGAATTGCATAGTGCATCCAACCTGGTAAGTGGCAGGGTTGGGCTGTGGATGCAGGTGTGTGGGGCCCCAAGCCCAAGCTCCTTCCCCTGGGACTCACGGCCTCCGACTGCTGCACACCGGGGGCGAGCTCGCCCTGCATACCTTTGCTTGGTCTCAGGCACCGCATGGGACCCCTCCACGGCCTTGGCCCGTCTCACTTCGTGTGGGGTCCCAACCAACCAACCAGTCACCTGGCATCTTCTGAGACCCCGTCCCCGCCCTCTGGGAGCGCACTAGTCACTGTGGCTTGGCTGCAGGGGCGCGCACCCCTCCCGGGCTAGGTAGGAGGGCCACAGAGCTTGGAGGAGGAAGCCGGGGTTGGGCCGGGCCTGGGGCCTCAGAGGGAAGTGGAAAGACCCGGGCCGGTTGGCTGGGGCGGGGCTCAGGTTCCACCAGGGAGCACTGGTGCGCCCACTGGCTTTGGAGGGGAGTTAGGAGGGGATGCGGGGCGGGCTTGGGCCGGTGGGACCCAGCAGGGAACAGGCAGGAGCCCGGGTGGGGGCCGCGGCGGGCGCCAGCGCTCAGAGGCCGATGCCCCGTCGCCCAGGGCTGCCGCAGACCTGCCTGCGCCGCCTCGCCACGGGCGGGCCGAGAGCGCGTCCCGCTCGGGTCCAGAGTGAGAGCCAGGGTGCGGCGTCATCCCTCTGCTAGGAGGGATGCCCCGTTACGGGGAAACGGCTGCTGCGGTTCGGGGCTGAAGCAGGAAGGGGCCGCTGCTGAGCAGGGCGGGGAGCCGGCGCCCCCTGCAGGCCGCTCCGCGCGCAGCCGCCGCCCGGGGAAGGGGCTCCCGGAGCCCAGGAAGGTGGACCGGCCCCCCCACAAGAAGAACTTCTAGAACTCTGAAGGCAGAGCTGGTTAACAGGTGTCCTCATTGGCTTTAAATAATCAGACAGTAACTGTGGCCCCAGGTACAGAGCAGAGGCCCTTCCCTAACAGGTGGTCTCGGAAATAGGTCCAGGGTTTTAGAAGCAAATTCCGTGAATTTGAATTCCAGGTTTCTGAATTTAGGTTGTTTGGGATTTCAAGTGTGAAATTTCCATTAACCAACATTTCAGATCCTTAGGGATATTAAAACAAAAGCCATTTCCCCCTTCTTTTTTTCTTTTTAAACTAAAGGACTTTCCCAAAGAAAAAGCTGAAAACAAGAGTCCAAAGGATTTTTTGTTTTGGTTGTTGTTAAAGTCATTGTGGCATATTGTTGACTAATGGGAAGAGATAGCTGGGCTCAGCCCAGGCATCAGCTAGCTTCCAGAACCCACTTGAGTCATTCTTTCTTCTTTTTAAAGGGATTATCATTAACTGCCTTGTCTGGAGAAAAGCTCAACCCAGCTATGGGCTTGACTCATCTCATCTGAAGAGGATGATAAAGGACTTGTGGTGTGCTTAGACATAAACTGGAATAAAACCTCTGCTCCGTAGAACCCACACACCTTTTAATTTTGTTAATTTATTTTAAGTATTTTGAATGAAAATGTGGGAAAAGAGATTGGCATTTTCCTCGCATCTCACTTGCCTCACTGTGTTCCTGAATTACATCATTAGCTGTTAGGGAAATGTAAATCAAAGCCACAGTGAGATACCATTTCACTTGCACTAGAATGGCTGCTATTTAAAAAAATTAGAAGTGTTGGAGAGGATGTGGAGAGATAGGAACACTTGTTCATTGTTAGTGGAAATGTGAAATGTGTAGGCGCTGTGGAAGACAGTTTGGTAGTTCCTCAGGGTGTTAAGTATAGAATTACCTTTGACTGCCAATCCCTCTTTTAGGTATATACCCCAAAGAATTGAAAGCAGGGACTCCAACAGATATTTGCACACCGATGTTCATAGTGGCATTATTTACTGTTGTCTAAAGGTGGAAACAACCCAAGTGTCCATCCGCAGATAAATGGATCAACAGAATGTGGCATTTACGTGTAACGTGGTATTATTCAGCAGTAAAAAGGATGAAGTCATGATACATGCGCCAGCATGGCTGAACTTTGAAGACATTATGTTGAGTGAAATAAGCCAGATACAAAATGACAGATATTGTATGATTTCACTGCTGAGGAATAATTAGAATAAACAAATTCATAGTATCAGAATCTAGAATACAGGTGCCCAGGGGCTGCGGTGGGGGTAAGGAGTGGGGGGTTAATACATAGTTGGTACAGAATTTGTGTTTGGGGTGATGTAAGTCTTGGTCATGAATGATGGTGGTGGGAGCACAGCATTGTAAACGTAATTAACACCGCTGGGTAATGTATCTGAAAGTGGTTAAAGGGGGAATTTTAGGTTGTATTATATTACTAGAATAAAAAAAAGCCATAGGACTGTACAACACAAACAGTGAACCCTAGTGGAAACTATCAACTGTAGTTAATAGTACAATTATAATAATATTCTCATCAACTGTAACAAAGATACCACACTAATGCAAAGTGTTAATAATGGGGAGGGGGTGTAATATGGAAACTACTTTTTGCATGATTTTTCTATAAACCTACAGCTTCTTTAATTTAAAAAAAAGGATCAGTTTTAAAAAATTAAGTTGACTGACAAAGTAACAGACTGTCTCATTGCATAAAGTGCTTAAGGTTTAATACAAATAATATATATATACATATATATATAAATATTTATGTAATCTTTGTAGCTCAGAGGCCTTTTATACTTTCTTCTGGATTCTCAATTGGGTTCTGAAAAGACAAGTCTGCTTGTTTGGATCAGTGAGCTATGGCTAAAGGACTTCTACAAAGATCAAATTTTAATGCTCTTAAAACTGCATTTGGATGCTTTTCTTCACAAGGCATTTCTTCTTTGTCAAGTATTCTTAATTAATGAACCAACCAGTTAGTGCTGAATGCGTAGCCCTATTGAATGCAGAATTTAGTACTAATTATGCACATGGGGAGGATTCAGAAGAGGGATGATGCTTGGTTTCTTCCTTCATGAAATTTATAATTTAATTGGGGATGAGAAGTTACATCATAGGTGGCATTTAACAAACTAATCCCTGTTAATCTCATGTCCATTGTCAATCAAAATTCCAGGAGATCCCCAATAATAAGGTAAGATTACATTGTCTTTTATTGAGGACCCAGAATGACGTGGATGTGTTCATAAACTTTAATTTAATTTAATCCTCCCAATAGCCCTGTGGCATCTTGTAGATCTGGAAGCTCAAGTTCAAAAACTTGGTGGCTCGGGCTCTGACAGCTAGGGACCGATAGCGCCTCCCAATTCAATGTCCTTTCCCGGTGTCATAGTGCCCTCTATCTTATTATTTTTGTTAAAAAAACTTTTGTGAAGTGTAATTCATATACAGAAGTGTGCACCTATGCTTACAGTTAGATGGGGCTTTCCAAATTGAACACACCCCTTTAACCAGGAGCCTCGAGAAGCCCCCTGCCCCGCCCCATATGGACTTCTCCGCCCTGTCCACCCCAGTCCCCGCCAAGTGGCACCCAGACCCAACTTCTAACAACTACAGTATCTTTTGCCTGCTTTGGTACTTTATTTCAGTGGAACTACGCAGCCTGTTCTCTTTTCTGTTTGGCTGTGTGAAGGCCGTCCACATCTCTTCGTGTGGCTGCGGATAGTCACTCTCACTTTTCTAAGCCCTCCCGTAAATTGCACACAGATTGCACTTTATTCATTTTCCTATTGATGTGCATTTGAGTACTTTTGACTTTTGGCTATTACGAATAGTGTGATTGTGACATTCTAGGACATGTCTTTGGCGAACAATGTACACACTTCTGGTTGTGTGATGCACAACCCTTGCAAATGGGGTTGCTGAGCTAGAGACGATGCCAACATTCGGCTTTGGTAGATGCTGCCAAACTTTTCCAAAGTGTTTTTGCGGGTCACTCTTTATCATTTATTAGTATTGAGTAATTATCATGGACAATGGCTTTTTCAACTGTGCCTCCTGGCACCACCGCTGTCTTTCTTGGAGAGCTGGTGAGGAGCTGGCATTGTGCTCTTGTGCCAAGCACCACACACCTTCTCATCCAGCCTTGGGAAACCTAAGCAGATCTAGAGGTGAGGGCAACCAAGCTTCAGAGACGTGAAGAAACTTGTTGAGGATGGGTGGCTAGTAAAGTGTATTTAGGATTTAAACCCCGCTGTCTGACCCCAGAGCCCACATATATATATATTTTTTATCACTATGCATTCAATTACACTACACAATTTGTACTTGGCAAATTAAGCCATTGATTTCCAGGGACAGGTTTTCTTCTGCTTATGTTGAAAATGAACTACTATGTCAAATATATGATAAATGAATGTAGGTAAAAATTAAACTTAGCTAACCATTTACAGAAGTAAATGTTCTAAGAATGTTTCTTCGCACATTTCTGGTTTGCACTTTTCCTCAGGGGTCATTTGCTATTCACACCAGATTAAGAAAAGTTTCTGTGTTTTACTTTTAGCTCGTTAGTACTTCTAAAACATACTTAGCCTCAGCTCCACTTCACTGTCACTGAAGATTTAGGAGATGGGTGTTTCCCCGTTCAATGTCCCCTTCCTATCCTTTGCCCTCAATAATATTTCTTTCCTTTGTCAGAGGCTTTGAAGTCAGGAGATCAAAGTGATTTACCAACAGTAAATGACTATTCCTGATCCATGCCCTGGAACTGAAAACTCCAATGGTATTCATCTCTATTAGAGATGTGACAGATAAAGACGTGTCCCTGACACTTCCGACTGCTTCTGAGAAGACTTGCTGGACCCACTGTAGTCCCCTGAGAATTCTCTTTACCCGAATGACAACAGTCATAGTCTCTGCCATAAGCTTATTAAGCTCCTTGTACCTCCGATAGCTCCTGGCAAGGCTCTAACAGGTGGTAACTAATCAATACACATTTTGATTGATGGAAAAATAATCTCTTGGGCAGGTAACTGTGCGTTTTGGTTGCCTTGATTGTCCCTTGGATCTAACAAGGGTTATCTGCTGACTTAAAAAACTCCTTCAATGTTTCTGAAAGTGTGTCTTGAGGAACAGTGGACCTGTGGGGATGAGACGTTGCTGTGAAAAAAGGAGTCCCTGCTTAACGATCCTGAAAAAGGAGTGTCAAAAAGGTTCTACATTATTTTCTGAGGCTTTGATAAGTTGTTTTGTCTTGTGACTCTCCAAGAACGGGGGCAGTGTTTTGTTTCTTAGATGGATATGAACTCTGCACCTGCTGGTCACGTGTTACCTTGGAGAACTTTTGTTCAGCGGAGTGTGTTTGGGAAAAGCAAACTCACCCTATGAGCTGGGTAGAATTGCGCCTCCCCAAACATAGGCTTACCTGGAACTTCTGACTGTGACCTTTGGACACAGAGGCATATGGGGAGAACACCATGTAATGATGGAGGCAGAGACTTGAGTTGTGCATCTCAGACCAAGGAATGCCAAAGACTGATGGCAACCGCCAGAAGCTAGAAGAGCCAAGGAAGGGTTCTCTCCTACAGGTGTATGAGGAAGCGTGGTCCTGCCGATGCCTTGATTTCAGACTTCTAGACTCCAGAACTGAGAGAGAATAATTTCTCTTGTTTAAGCCATGCAGCTTGTGGTGATTTGTTATGGCAGCCCTAGGACCTAAGACAACCTGGATCAACTTGAGGAGAGCAAAGAGATCCATTGGATTGCTGCATGGACCCTATTGGCTCAGGGTGCAGGAAGCTTGGATCCCAGCATCCAAACTGCTCATACTTTTAGGAGTTCAGGTTCTACTTGTGTCCGAGGGAGGGACGTCATCTCAGTGGCCTGATTCTAGTGGTCTACAGGGCTGAGACCAGCCCTTTCTGTCCTGAGCCAGTCCTCATCCATCTCTCCACATGGAGCCAACCACTACCTCGTCATCACCAAAAGGGCATCCGATTGCACCCATCAGTGTCCGAGTGTGCTGATGTTGGTCACCCCCAAGGTGAAGAGGCACTGTTGCTAGGGGCCCCTCAGTTTGGCATGAGGACAGGAACAATGGAAGGAAGGGCTTGCCTGTGCCAATTCCAGGGCCTCACATTCATTGTGAAATATGTCTCCTGCTTCCAGAAAGGTTACTGAGGGAGGTGGGGAGTATCAAAGGAGTAAAACCAGCCTTGTCCCCTGTTTTGGTTTGTTAAAGCTCCCAGAATGAACTATATCAAAAATTGGAATGGTTTTTAAAAAGGGAATTTATTAAGTTACAAGTTTACAGTTCTAAGGTCATAAAAATGTCCAAACTAAGGCATCCAGAGATTCCTTAACTCAAGAAAGGCCTATGTCTATCACATGGGAAGGTACGTGGCTGGCATCTGCTGGTTCTTATTCCTGGTTCTGTTGCTTCCAGTTCTGATGCCAGTGTGTTCCTCTCTAAGCATCTGTGGGCCTTCACTTAGCTCCTCCGGGACACAGCTCTGGCTTCTGGCTTGCTTAGCATCTCATGGGAAGGCACATGGAGATATCTGCTGGGCTCTGAAGCAACTGTTCTTCCAGCATCTGCATCTCTGTCTGTGTCAGCTCCGTCAGCTCTGGCTCCAGTCTAGCTTCTGCAGATGCTCAGTTCCTGGTATCTCTTGGGACTTCTGCATTTCCAAACATCTGTGCCTCTGTAGGCTCTGAATTTTCTCCAAAATGTTTCCCCTTTTAAAGGATTCCAGGAAACTAATCAAAACCCACCTTGAATGGGCAGAGTCACATCTCTGTGTAATCAAAAGGCCACACCTGCAATCGCGCATGCCATATCTCCATGGAAGTACGCTAATCAGAAGGTCACACTCACAGCTGGTCACACCCACATCTCCATGGAAACAATCCAAACAAAGTTTCCCACCCTAAACAATAGGTTTGGTCCCACGAGATTGGATTAGGATTAAGATATGGCTTCACTGGGGGTGCATATGGTTTCAAATGGACACACCTCCTCACACTATAGACTTGTTTTTTTTCCATCTAATTATAAACACAGCCCTGGCTCCCTTCCTCAGGCTGCTCAGCGTTTCTATCTTTGATTGGACTTTCCCCAACACGAGTGCCGTTGTATGCGCTTGTGCAGGTCCATCATGGCGCAAGAACCTGAAATCGAGCTTGCTCTCCATTCATTTAGCAGTGGGCCTGTTCAGGGCTGTCTGTATGAGGAAGGGCCACCTCTTTCAAATTCACACCAGGTACCATGTAGGCTGACAGTGGCCCTGTCCAATACTCAGTAAAATTTGCAAAAGAAAGAAAAGCCTCATCCTATCACCATTACTAGCCCACTATCGTTAACAATTGCTGAAGTCATCCTCAACAGTTCAACATTCTGTTTTGCTAAGATAATGATCCATATGTTGTTTGGCCAATTAGAAGCAGGTAAGAAATAAGCAGGTTTATGATGCCTTAAGTGCCCTGTGGGGATGGGCTCCAAAGGATTAAGGGGGAGCTGGATGTGCGTGCAGAGCTCTGCAGATGGGCTGGGCTGCTGCAGTGAACATCCTGCCTGCTGGGATGACAAGCTGAGACGTGACCTGGCTCCGTGACTTTCCTCCTTACCCCCTCCTCTGTCATCCTGCAGTCCCAAGGGCCATTGCTGTCACCATCTCTAGTTCCAGCACTCTGCAGAAAGGACATCTGGATAAAGGGAAGTTTTATGCCTGAGGACCAAAGCTCAGAGGCTGGGGAGTCGCGTGCTAGGTGCACTGTGCCCACATCATTAGGCCCTCTGTCCTCTTCATGAAACTGCCGTTGATTGCCAAGTTTGATCAGCCTCTGAAGGCAGGTTATGGGAGGCTGGGCTCAGCTGTTTCTCCTGTCCTGACTTTTTTGCTGACTCAGGGGAAAACCGGAACTAAACGGGTTGGGTAATTAGGTCACTGACTTTCCATGTAGAGAGCAGGTTTTCCCATCCTGGGGGAGGTATCAGTGCATCGCTGCCTGCCTGAGAGTCAGCCTGCCTGAGCTGGCAAATGGGAGACCTTCCAAATGTCTTTTTTATGGTCATTGAAATTCATCGCAGTGGGAAAATGAGCATCACCAATAGAATTATAAACTGGAGACCTTGAGATTTGCACTTCCGTTTTTTAGTGATTTTAAGGATGTCAGGCTCAAGAATGGATTTATTTCTTCGAGTCAAATTCTGTTGAGCATCCAGTAGGCCTAGCTATTTGACCATTTAACTATGAAACTACCGAACTAGACTATCATTTCTTATCTCCATCTCAACCACAAGGCTGTTAGAAAAATTCTCGCCCATTCATTCATTCACTTATTCATTGAAAAAGTATTTATTGGGAACCTGCTAATATGTTAAACCGCCGGGCATGGTGCTGGAGATGAAAGACAAGGATAAGACACAGAGGCCATCGTCACGTCCATGGGAAATGAGCAGCTCGCAGGGCTGGGTTGGGGTCGTTAGAGGATGCCCTGGGCCGAGAGAGGGCTCCCAGCTCAGTCTGTAGGATCCTCCATGATCCAAGCTGAGTCTTAAAGGACCAGCGGGCATAAGCAAGGGAGGGAAGAGCACAGGAGGGCAGAGAAGCATGTGGTGAGGCCTGGTGGCCACCTCCAGTGAGCATGAAGGACTCAGGAGAAATGGGCTGTCATGTGGGGGTGAGCAGGGTGGTGGCTGGGAGCTGAGGTCACGATCGCTGTCAAATTTTAGACTTCTCTCATGGCAGACAGCTTCAAGGAGGGGTGATGCAGATGGAGGCCACACTTTGAGTCTCACTGATTTAAAGACCAGCAGAGGCAGGACCAGATTTGCATTTTAAAAGGGGCACCAGTCATCAGAATGGAGGGGGAGGCCAGCGAGGAGGCCTGGCCATAACCTTGGCGAGAAAGCCTGAGCTGCCCGTGCGGGGTGGCGGGCTAGAGGGGGGCCCAGAGCAGCCAGCCTTTGGGACGTGATTCGCTGGTTTGGAGGTGGGGGTGAGGTGCCGCAGAGGATACTATGATGGCTTTTAGTTCTCGTACTGGGGCAACTGAATGGAACTATTTGGGAAATAAGCAGTACAGGATGAGGAGTAGGTTGAGGTTAGTTTTAGTCATTTTGAGTTGAAGATACTCATGGGACACCCAATGGGAGAGGGCTGGGAGGGACTCGTACGTAAGGATTTCAGGTGAAGGGATTCCAGTTCCTGGAGGTGAGAGCCTAATTAGCTTAGTATGGAAACCGAAACCATAGCCCTGGGAGAAGCCTGGGGAAGGCCAGGATTTAAGGGGCTGGCAGAGGAAGAGGAGGGGCTCAGAGGGAAGGGGAATCAAAAGGGCAGGGGGGTGTCTTGAGAAGACTGGGGAGAAGTTTTAAGTAAAAGGGAGTGAGTTAAAGTGTCAAACGCTATAGAAAATTCAGCGAGTTTACAGACTAAAGACTGGATTATTTAAGTATTGAACTACAAAAATATAAAATCAGGACGATCCTCCATTTAGCAGGATTTGCTCTGAGTTTACCAGGTACTTCAGCACCTGTAGAGATATGATGTTTTCGTTAAAAAATATGGTCTATAGAGAACAGTCCATTGAAGATGTTAGTAATCTCAACTTTATTATTTATAAAATGCAACTTTGGGGAAGATTTATGGTAAGTTTATGAAAGAATTAAAAAAAAACCTGCTTTCTTCAGAAAAATACTAGTAATCCAAACTTAGAGATCAATATGTCTACACCACTGAACAAATTCTATAGGAATAATTATTATGTTTATGCCACTTTTTTTTTTTTTAATTTGCATATGGGCAGGAGGCACCAGGGATCGAACTCCAGACCTCCAGCACGGCAGGTCGGAGCTCTGCCTGCTGAGCCACGGTAGCCACCCTTTATGCCACTTTTTAAGGCTCAATGATCAATTTAAGGAACTTTTAAAATTTCAAATGTTGTTTAGTGTACACAGGTACATGAAATTTTTAAAAGAGGATTTTATTTTTGAAAATAGTGTTTAAATAGAGCTATTTTAAAGATTAACCAGTAAAATAAAACTAATTTTGCAAGTCAAGTAAAGATTTCACACACATGCTCATGCATACACAGATATATATTTTAAATTCTTTCACTTTCAGAAGTGTCTTGGTTTTCAGAATTAATTATGTCATTATTCTCTATATAAGAGAATGTAAATAATTTGAATTGCTTTAATTTTTAATTTTTAAGAAAAGAGAGAGGGAAAACCCATGGAATGTGGTGGAATTGCCAAAATACACTAACAACAACAACAAAATGCTCAGTTAAAAAAAATATACTCAGCTTATTTGCATTGCTGTGGAAATAAGCCTCCATTTCTCCAGGCCATGGGTAAGCTCTCTGAATGTTGGTCTGAAGCATTTTGTTTTTCCTTGCGTGATCTGCTTGCTTGTTTTGGTCGCTTCCTCAACCCTGGCATCAGGGAAAGGGCTGAGATAAAGGAACAGCCCCAAGACACTGTCTTCGGGACAGGAACTCATTGGGGGTAAAAGATGCTGGAGCCAGAAGCAGCGGGACCTGGCAGCCGCCGGCCGCAGGCTTTGGGCAGCCCACCGGCCAGGGGAGGGGATTTATTCAAACCTTGAGCAGTTGTGAAGGGGCAGGGAGACCCCACCGCCCTCAGAGCGTAGGTGCACCCAGTTCCAAGGGCTTCTATGGTTCCCATCCCCTTGAGGAGGAAGAACTGGGTAAGGGGGAGTATTGGAACAGGACCTGGCAAGCCAGTTCTTCTCTTGAGAACTGGTGCCACTTTTGGGAAAACCAAACCTCTGCTCTCCGGGCTCTGTCTTCCCTGTGAAACAGCCTCTCGAAGGGTCCTTCCAGGCCCACCATCGGATTCCGACCCGCAAGAAAAGGGGTCTTTCAGCTCCTGGCCCACTAGGGGGCGCCGTACCTCACAAGCCAGTGCTGTGTCCCCCCTGGCAATTGTATTATTTTTCCTTTAAGGCACGTGAACTCGGACTGTCCCTTAGGCTCTCAGCTCCTGCCTTTCTGGGAAACGTCCTTGAAGTGCTTTCTTCCCTTCTCCTCCAAGACACATCACCAGACAACTTTCCCTCTGCCTGATGCTTGAAATGCTGATGTCCCTTCAGGTTTCAGCCTGGGCCCCCCCCCCCTTCTCCCAGAGACCATCCCCTGGCCTCAGGGACAAGCTCTCTGTTGACCATGCTCAAGTCTTTATCTTCTAGGTGTCCCTTCTGAGGTCCTGCCAGCAGATCCAGTCTTCCAGTGGACACCCCCCCATGAATATCTCACAGACAGCCCAAAGGCAGGGACCCCAAATGAATTCATCTTCTCTCCTACAAACCTGCCCCTCTTCCCGGAGCCCTTAATTTGTATATGGGCCCCCCACCTCCACTCCAGACTGCCCAAACTAGACTCATCATGCCCGGCAATAGTTACTTGCTGATTTCTCTAAAACCCATCCTCTCTTCTGCTGCTTCTCTTCTGACTCAGACTCCAGGACTGCTCTTCTGGAAATGGAAATAGAAATGGGCTCCTAAGTTGTCTGACATATTTCTTTCCCTCTACCTATTTTCCACATTGCAGCCAGTGTGTACATGAAGAAATATATATAAAGAAATGCCTGTGTGTGTGTATATGTTTATATGTGAGTGTGTGTGTCCTCTCCACCCTTGTCTGTTTTGCTGTCTGTTGTATCTCCAATATTGAGATCAGTGCCTGAAACATAGTAAATGCTGGATATGTATTTAGTTGAATGAATGAATGAATTTACTGCCGACCCAATCACTGTGGCCAGAGGGAGGCTGTACATTGGTTGGCTTAGATTGCCATCATATGTGCTACTTGGAGGACTGGGGGTGGAACCCTGCGTAGAATACATGAACTGAGCATTGGGCAGATGAGGAATTCAAAATAAAAATTGGGTCTATTGTCAGGAGAGAGAGAGAGAAAGGTTAGAAAAACAAGCAACAAATGTTTGTTATGCTCATTCAGTCTAATTAAATTCAGATCAACAAATATTTGAATTCTCAGTGTATTGTTTGTTTTCTTAAATTAAGAAAGTACTTGAAAAAATATATTTGTTGAACATCTGTTAAATGCAAGGGATTGCACTAAGTACCTGGAGTATAGCAACGAACAAAATAGGCTGAGACAGCCTCTTGAAGTCGATCCATAATGTTGGGTCAGGACTAGCACCAGAGTTCTAATCAGATTTTGTGTACTGCAGCCTCAATTCAAATGCTGCTACTTCTACCTGCATATCAAAATTTCACAAAAAGCAAGAATCTCAGTGGTTCTTAATCTTTAGGAGGCCACTGACCCCTTTCAGAATTAGAGGAAATGCTATGGATCTTCTACTAAAAAAATTACACATTGTACATCACAAAAGTTTGGTGACACTTTCAGGGGCTTCAAAGACTCCATCAAACACCAGACTAAGGACCTGTGTCCTAAGGAAGTCCTGGCATTCAACCATTCAATGTATATTTATTGAGTGCCTACTATATACCAAGCCATTTGCTAGGTGCTGAGGACATGGTGATGAGAAAAATAGACGTGATATGCCATCTAGGAGCATCAGGTCAAGGGAACAGACAGAAAATAAACATGTAAATGCATAATTACACACAATAGTGACACTGAAAAGTAGAGAGTCTTTTGAGTGACATCATCCAATATTGATTTCTACTCCCCTTATTTTGATAATAAATCTGAAGTCTGTTCTCTTTGATGAGAAAGGATCCAGCACATTTGGGGGTGACACTGTTTGTGAAGGAGTTAGGTAATTACCTCGCTCAGGCGTGATCCAACCAGGCAGCGCTCTCAAACCAGCACTCAAAATCTTTCTGCTTCAAATCTCCTTCCTGGCTCTTTGCCTTCAGTTTCAACAGCTGTGCCACTGCTTATGCACTACTGCATTTTTTCTCACCACGAAACCCCTATCAGGTAAGGACTGGTACCTTGAGTCTCACTTTGTTTCCTGGACTTTAACAAATTATTCTTACCTTTCTCCTCAACCCCACACCTACCATCTCTTTCAGCCCAACACACGAATCAACTGCCTTCCTAGCTTTGTTCCCCAGATTCCAGTTTGGTGCATTATCTCAGCTGACTGATGAAAATAATGGACATCTGTTATGCCATGAACTTGGTCTTCTTGGTGGAATCCAGTGCGGAAAGCTAAACGTTGGTAGCCTTGTCCTATTTCACTTGCTCTCTTGAGATGCATTCCACCACGAAGTGTGGGGCAGCCGAGGACCACTCCCCGGGTGAGGCAGCGGTGACAAGCACTGCTCCTTCCTGGCCCTAGAGGGTGACAAGGAGGATTTATTAGGCAGGATAAAGGTGGGGTGGAGGCTGTTTCTGGCAGTGGAAAGCAAGACCAGTGAAAGGGCAAGGCTTGTTTCTGGGGCAAAGAAGAGGCCCTGGTGGCTGAAGTGTTCGTGGTGGGGCAGGAAAGGTGGGAAATGAGCTGCAGATGGGGTTGGCGCTCAGCTGTGAAGGGCCCCGGCAGCCCCACCTAAAAGATGGAGCTTTAGCTGGCTGGGGTGTGAGCAGGTTTGCACCTGCAAATGAACATGCTGAGGACGACGAGAGGGGAATAGGGGGAGCCAGCAAGACAGAGAAGCTGATAAGAGACTTTGGAAATAGTACAGAATAAAGACAATGAAGACTTAAACCAGAACGGAGGTAGAAGGATGAGAAAACAGTGAGGAGAATGTAGAGAAATTTGCAAGGTGGAAGCAAAAAATCTTGATGCCCATTTGAAGGTGGGGGTGGGTAAAACAAAAGGAGGAATTGACAAAACCTTCAAGATTTCAAGCTTAAGTGAATGAACAGAGGTAGGGCCATTCTATAAGACAAGACACCCAGGAAGAAAGCCAGTTGAGAGGAAAGAGTAAATTTGTTTTAGATGCACTGAGGTTGATGTGTTGACTGTTTTCTACTGGCCCAAACATTAGTGCTCAATATAAAATCATACATTGGAATATCCTTTCATGAGAGTAAAGGAGTGTAATAGGACTGTATAAACTAGTGGAGTGCTGTGTGGGCGTATGCACTTGTGTGTGTATCTTTGTGTGTGTGCATGCATTTGTGTGTGGGTACGATGTGTGGTAATTTGGAGTGGAAGGAGGAGTACAAATCAATGAAAACAGAATTATGTCAGTGAAAACATAGAGTCGTTTATCATTCAAAACTTAATGACTTGTTCATTAGTCTTGGACACAAAAGGAGGTTATTATTATTTTTAATCTAGTCAAATTAAGTGACTCTGTTATCTGTCATCTTAATTATTGCATGAATACTTTTCTTTCTTTCTTTGGGAGCTCCCTCCCATGATAATTTTGAAACTTGCAGGATGTTTACTTGCTCCCAGGAGTCTTGATGACTATATTATTGAAAGAAAATGGAAAAACCATCTCAGTCTGCAGAGGATTCCCATTCTGTTGCCAAGGTGGAGACAAAGCAGTGGGTTACCTGTTCAGCATCCTGGGTACCATTGCTTCATCTTCTACCACATGATCTGAGTGACCTGGGCACGTGAAGCACCAACCCTGGTTCTCCTACATCCAGGAAGGTCATCACTGTTCACTGAAGCAAAGCTCTTTGGTGACCTAAGGCTGAAGCTAGCATTGCTGGCCAAGGGGCAGTGTTTTGGGAACAAGTGGAAGAGGTCTTTGCCCCTGTTAGTATTCCCAGTTGTCTGATAACCATCACAGGTCTGGACTCTCAGAGTCACACTGCTTTTTTTGTGGTGATGGTTTGTGTAGACACACTCATGGCCATTTTTTCTGAAGGGATGCTACAGGTGGCTAGTTCTGGAGCTACCCTTCCCCCCAGGGATCATGTCCCAGCCTCTGAAGCAGAAGACTCTCCTTCTCTTGGATTCAGGGCTTGTTTCCTGGAATGAACAATATTTCTTTATTCGACTTGTTAGACTCAATCAGAACAATATTGATGAAAGTCAGGAAAGGTTTCACCCTGTTCCTGTCAAGCTACATCTTACCTTCAGGGAGTTGTCCTTAATGCTTGGCATCAAGTTGCATCAACATCATCAGTTAGTAAGTACTTATCAAGTTCCACATATTGCGTAACACATGGCACTCACATACCAGGTCCTCCCTTAAGGATTTATAGGTGGCAAGTGCATAATTATAAACGAATAGGGCCACAGAAGGACAATAATTCAAACACTCTCTTTAAGTGGGAGGGATAGGTTAGAGAGGAGGGAGAAGAAATTTGGAAAGCCTTATGGAGGTCATGGACTTTGAAACTCAGAGACATATTTAATGAACATTTACTGATGAGCTACTAAGTGCTCATCAGCCAGGTCCAGGCACTTCCACAGGCAATATTTTTGCTTTAAGAAATGGAATTCATTCTTAGGTACATGCTGTATGGTAAGGAGAAACAATTCTGTAACCTCATTAGGATTCAACCAGGCACTATAGACTTAAACCTTTAATCTCACAATAGTAAGTTGGAGGGTACTATCTTTGCCCAAACGTACAGGGTCTGCCAAGGGTGGTGGCAGGAATTGGCCAAACCCGAAATACTTTGGAAACTTCCATTAGTGGTTGCTGATAATTGTGAATCTACGCACACAAATATTTTAAGAGCTTTCCTTTAGGTCCTTACATTAAACGTGCAGGGTCTGCCAAGGGTGGTGGCAGGAATTGGCCAAACCCGAAATACTTTGGAAACTTCCATTAGTGGTTGCTGATAATTGTGAATTTACGCACACAAATATTTTAAGAGCTTCCCTTTAGGTCCTTACATTTTCCCTCTCTTTACTGATCTTGAGATCTTCAAGCCTGAATTGCTGATGCCTTTCTTAAATTTTAGTCACAGTATAGGTTAGTGTTTTAGGCAGGCTTTACGGGAAGGCAGGAGAAATTGCCAAAAAATATAGGCTCAGTCTGGTGGTGCTCCTACTTGTTCAGGAATGGACCATCATTCATTTTTTACTATTAAACTCAAATAACGTACTTATTGGATGCAAAATGCAGGCATATAGGGTTTTTTATATGTAAATATTAAGAGCTTTATTATAGGAATTGACTCACATAATTGTGGAGATTGGTAAGTCTGAATTCCACAGGGCAGGCTGTATGTTGGAAACTCAGTGAAGGTGATGTTGAGTTCTTCAGGAGAAGCTGGTTGGCAGAAAAGAGATGGAAATTCTCTGCTCAAATGATCAGTTCCCCCTTCAAGGTCTTCATCTGATTGGATGATACCTCTCATTGCTAAAGTCAATCTCCTTTGTTGAATATAGATGTAATTAGCCACAGATGCAATCAAGTGAGTGATGATTTAAATCCATGAAATACCCTCACAGTAACAGCCAGGTTGATGCTTGCTTGGACAGACAACTAGATACTGTAACCTAGCCAAGTTGACATGAAAGTAAGCATCAAAAAAGTCTATATTCCAATTTGTTTTTACTGTTTTTTCCATATTTTTTCTTTTAACTTTTTAAATTGTGAAATATAACATATATACAAAAAAGCAGCACTTTTCCAAGTACATTTTAACAAGTAGTTATAGAACAGATTTTATGCAGAGCATGGCGGAGTCCTGGGCCTGGTGCCCATAGGAGGGTGGGGATTTGGGAGGTGGAGATGAAAGCTGAGGGCAAAGTTTGCCTACTCTCCAGTTTTGTCTTTTACCGCGCCCTGTACTTATCCTCAAGTCCAGAGTGGTTTAGGATTAAAGAGATTGTCTCCATGGTAAATGCAAAGGGTTCTTAGAACCTGTGTGGAGGAGGTTGCTGAAGGGTTGCTGTTATTTTGAACATTACTGTGCTACCTCTAGGGTGTGTCTATAAATTAGGACATACAAATTCTGGCTTCTGGGTGATGTTTGTAAACAAGGATGATTGAAAAATAAGGAAGACAACAGCAGCACCAAACTCTCCACCATTCTTGTTTTTAGAAACCCGCCTACCTGAACCTGAAAAAGTTGACCTTGGAAGTAAAAGAAACTTACACTTTTATGTTAGACCTTATGACATAAATCCTTAGTGTCTAGTGAGTGCTCAGTAGATGTATATTGAATGACTGAACCAAAAGTTAAACTCTTGTGGCTGGGGGTGTGTAAGAAGGTTGAATCATGAACATGGCTTTTAAAGAAGTCTTAAACTTGACATCTTGATATGATACCGGCCAATCCAGTTGTCCTCTCATCTATTCTCACATAAGCAAACACGGCACACCATTATCTACCAAACTGAGCCTGAAATTAAAGGATGTCAGAGCTGACAGGAAACTTATAGTTCCCTTTATCTTCACTTCAATTTTACAGCTAATGAAACAGAGGCATAGATTTTAATCCTTTTGAAGCATGTTAGTCCGGATTCCTTCACGGCTGTAATGAAAAAATGCTGATCATTATTACAGACCTGAGCTGGGGTTTTGGAGATTAGTTTGCATAACTCCAAGTACAGTATTTGTAACTTCAGCACCTCCCCATTCAGTTCCTCTACCCCCTTCCAACTCTTGAATTCTCATGGCCAGAGGATTATTTCTACAAGAGTAGAATTACAGAAATCTACATAGACTTGTGGAAATATATGTATTTGGAGGAAGGCAGATGTTTTTCTCCCTAGCATTTTTCTAGGTCTAAATTTTTCTGGTCTTTCAACATTTTGGGTCTCTGCTCTAGGTATTGATAATGAGAAGACAGTAAACAAGAATAGTTTGAGTCCTTTGACAATTACAAACTGTGCAGTGAGGTGGTCTCATGCACAATTTGGAATCACATTGGCACAGGCTATTGCTTTCACAATTTTGCTTGTCGTAGACTTGACCCCGTCTTTGAAAGCTTATACTGCATGATTTTTTTTAGTTGATCATCTGATTACTAAACTCCGGTGACTTGTTGAAAAATTGTTCACCAGGATTTTCAAATTAATGTGTCTCCAGTGATACTCTCAGTATTTAAATAAGTAACAAAACCTAATATAGTAGCTTCGTTATGTTTTCAAGTTGTAAGGTTAAAAACTGGGGGTTTATCTTAGCCAATAAATCAGTCATTTATTATTTTAGTACATTAAAGTGTGCTCTTTGAAGATGTCATTTGATTAAATGACCATGCCAGCCTCTTTTATGACCCCCAAGTGGATTTGGAGAAATCCAGCCTAGCAGAATTCCCAGTAATTTGAACTCATTTGTTTTCTAACAGTCTGTTCCTGGTACTTTGGTCATCTGTGTGTGTCTTTTGAGCTGCTCTTCCAGGAGTGGCAATGCTTTTCAACAGCACTATTTTGTTGACCTCTCCTGCTAAATGATGCGGCAGCTAGGAAGGTGTGTGCATGTGACCAAACTTATTTGGAAATTGAAACTGTGAACCTGAACTCACATGCTCTGCATTGCGGCCAACACACAAGGGTGGAGGTGAGACACATATTCACATGGGACAGCCTTAGGTTTTCAGTGAGCAGAGCCATTGTCTCAAAAAAATGGCGATCTTTTTCTTAAAAGAATTTGGATGGGAATTTGAAAGCAAAATATAAATAAGCTACTCTCAGCCAGGGTTTTCTAAGGTTTTATTGATTTTGGTTTAGAATTCCAACTAATAAATTTAAATGGAATGCTGATTAGGAAAATCACTCTTTTGTAACAGCTACAGTAATAATTGGTTCAAGTGAGAACCACTAATGGATATTATAATTTGAGAATGTTTGATGAGGATGAAGATATTTACATAGACTCAAAATATCTCACCCCCACAAAGGAATGTAGTGAATTTACAGTGGAGAAATTACCATCCAACCAAATGATCAAAATTAAATTCGTTAATAATGGGACAAATGGCCAGCTACCAGCTGCCTCTTGAAGAGATGCCCTGAGAAGGACACAATACCTCTTATGCATTGTTTTTTTGCCAGTGACGCACAACTTGAATTTAATTATGAGGAAACAAACAAACAAAAAAACAACTCACACTGGAGGACATTTTACAAAATAAGTGGCCTGCAGTCTTCAAAATGTTGACTCCATGAAAGTTAAAGAAAGGCATAATAACTGTTTCAGATTAAAAGATACATGACAACTAAATGCAACATGTAAACCTGGATTGGAAAAAAATTGCTATAAAGGATATTTTTGGGGAAAATTGGTGAAGTTGGAACATAAACTGTAGATTAAGTATTGAATCAATGTCACAGTTCCAGATTTCAATAATTGTCTGTGGTTACGTAAGAGAATGTCGTTTTTCTTAGGAAATCACAATTAATATTTAGGGATAAAGGGACAGGATGTATGCAACTTACTAATAGTTCTGAATAGATAGCTAGAAATAAAGCAAATGAGACAAAATGTTAAAGACTAGTAAATCTGAGTAAAGAGAATATAATAGTTCTTTGTACTATTGCAACTTTTCTGTAAGTTTGGAATTAGTTTCAAATAAAAGCTAAATAAAAAATAAAAAGAAGAAAAAGTTCCCCCAAAAAAGTTATAAAGAAAAAGATAGATTTGATTTAATAAAAATTAAAACTGTCTATACTTTGAAAGAAATAAGAATATTTTAAGGTCAAATAACAGAATTGGGAAAACGTTTGCAATGAATAAACAGCATCTATAAATCACTAAGAAAATATAAATTATTCAATTTTAAAAAGTGCATAGTGGATACAAAGACACATCTCACAAAAATAAATAAAATATAAATGTCTTATTTCAAGACCAGTATCAACCAGGCGCCTTTCGGAAGTACAATTTTGTGTTACCCAAGTGTCTTTGTTTGACTACCTTCATGGCCTGTCGCTGTCCCCGCCTGCCTCTCCTAGTCCCATCTGGGCTGATGACACCACGGCCCACCCCCTCCTCCAACCAGAAACCTGTGACACAGGCACTGCACGCCGCATTGCCTTCTCCTCATCTCCTCCTCAAATGGCTCTCTGCATCTTCTTTGTTCTACCCCCACATTTAAAAAAAAATTAAGCTTTTCTCTGCAATCTCCTTGGGACTTCCTCAGTTTAAGCCTTCCATGCCTCACCTTGGCTAGAAATGGCCACCTCATACCCTGCCCTACCGAGTCATTATGGTCATGTTGAAATGCTTTGGGTTATTCTCATGCTCAATCAAGCCCTTTAATGGTTCATCAGCTCCGAGCTCCTAAGCACGGCATCTCAGGCGCTTCAAGCTCATCCTGCCCCATTCCAGTTTTCCCAGCCTATCTGCAGTTCTTTGAAAGTGCCCTGTTGAATGAGGCTCCCATTCTTGAGCCTCTATGCCTAGGCACTTGGAGTGTCTTTTGGCCTCACTCTTTCCTCCTTGTCTGCCCTGCTCTATTTATCCTTGGAGACCCAGCTTAAATGTCCTGAGCATTAGGAGGCTTCCTCACCAAACTCCTCCAAGCAGAGCTAGGAGCTGCTCACCGGCCCCATGTCCGGAGACATGATCGCCTGTCTCCGGAACCCTGAACACACTGTGCCGTGGTTGTTGTGAAAGAATAACTTTCTGGTATATTTATTTGTTTTTGGTGGAATCCCTCCTTTCTCCACCCTCCCACCCCCACCCCCACCCCCATACACACTGCAAGCAGTTGTCAGGCTTTGGGCTCCCTTGGACTGGAGGGTCCTCCCTGAATTTTACTTTATATGAAAATAATACCTGAACATCTTAAAACCTGTGTGTGATCTCTGCAATGGGGAACTCATGGGATTTACACTGGTTTAAGGAAAATGAAGATTTGCAACATTTATTACACCCCAGATTTATGTTGGCTCCATCTGGACACCTCAGGCGGGACTATTGGGAACCCTCAGCCAGCATGGAGGGGCACTATGCCACTTATGACAGATTTGGAGACAATACTCAGGACTCTGCTTATGAGCCGGAGTACAGAAAGGATTTGCAGGTTGACACCCAGTATACTCTGTGCTTTTCTCACTGAACCACGGGTTCCTCCAGGGAGGGACTGCTTTCTGCTCCCCTGTGACCTCAGTGTCCGGTGCTACACACAGACCATCATGCACATTCTGGTCTCTGTTTTCACAGACTGTGGAAACGAGAGAATGATACTCGGGTGTGGCCAAAGGAGAATAATAGAAAGGCACAACAGGCATGCCTCTATCTCAAGAGGTCTGGTGACTGATGACATACCATGGGTAATGACAGAGCTGGAACAGTTTAATGCTAACAGATAATTTGATTGACTGAGTTCTACACTCATATTTCTAAACTTCTTAAGCATGTGAATGAATTGTGTGAATTGTCTTTTGTGCCCAGTAAATGGTTATTAGAAGTCTAAAACAAATTAAAGAAAATCTACATTTTCCAGGAAGGTGACCACAAACAATCAGATATAACATTTTCTGAACAAATTTTATCATATGAAAACCTCCCTTGTGCATGGTTAAAAAGTAACCATGAAGATGTGCCACATTTATTAATTTGCATTTAGGGACTAATCTTTGGAAATATTTTACTACTATTATTTAAAAACATAATTAACTCTTTGCACTTAACAACGGAGGCTTACAGCATAAGGGAGCATCTTTGGATGAGTAGGAAGGGAAGCAGAACAGGTGCTGTGGTGAGATGGGAGGCTTTTCTAATATACAATGGAAATTCCACCATAAGGGAACATTGGGTCTGTCTTGTTCATTTCTGGAAGTATCTCTGTAAGTGTACAATAGGTGCTCAGTGATTATTTCTTGAATGATAAGTAAGTACACAACTAACATGGAAACAAGCTATGAAAGAGAAGGACTTAAACTTTTGCTGTATATTTGCCTAAAGCCTTTGGAGAAATGTTTATTGAAATCCTTTGTCCAGTTTTCAAATAGGTTATTTGTCCTTTTTTTTCTGCTTGGGTAGGCACCAGGAAATGAACTCGGGTCTCCGGCATGGCAGGTGAGAACTCTGCCACTGAACCACTGTGGCCTGCCTGGTTATTTGTCTTTTTATTGTTGAGTTGTAAGAGTTTTTTATATATTCTGAATACAAGCCCCTAATGAGATATATGATTTGCATTTATCTTCTCCCACTTTGTGGATTGTCCTTTCACTTTTCTTACGGTGTCCTTTGTGAGCATGAAAGTTTTAAATTTTAATGAAGCTCAATTTATTTTTCCTTTCATTACTGTGTTTTTGGTGTCATATTGAAAAAGCATTGCCTAACCCAAGGTCAAAAGGATTACTCCAGTGTTTTCTTCTAAGTGCTTTTTTAGCTTTCGCTCTTACAGTTAGGTTTTTAATCCATTTCGAGTTAATTTTTGTATATGGTATCTAACCGGCACTATGGGAATCAAAGGAATGCGAGGACACATGACCTTGTCATGTTAGAGTTCTAAGGAGAGGAATGCAGGGACCCTGGAGTATGTATCATACATTCCATAGTACATTAAAGAAAAACGAAAAAATGTATTATGTTATGTTCTGAGACATCAAAAGGGACTATGGCTCAAGGGGGCTAAAAATGAAATTCTAAACCTATAATCAGGAATTCTGGTGGGCGGAAAACAGCACACAATATTTAAAAGAACATGTGCAGCTATCAAAGGGCTTGTTGATCGGCTTAGATTTTTTTTAAGCAAAAAATATAAAATGGTATTCTTATCATAAAATATACAAACAGGAATGGAAGCATGCAATAAAGGTGAAGGTAGTAGCAGTTAAGGTATTTGAAGAATTTTCACACTACTTGATGTTGTATGGCACTTTTTAAATTGAAAATGAAACAAACTCTCACGTACCTTCTGAAGTTTCCTTTTTTTTTTAAGCCACAGGCTTACATTCTTTATTTAAAAGAATGACCTTAATTGAGATTTATAAATAAGGATAAGCTATAAAACTGCACAAACTGGATCCTAGATGCTCTTTCCCCTGAGGATTGATCAGCTTGTATTTTTTTTTTTGAATCAAAACCTTTTTATTTCATAAGGAAATAACAGGACAGGTGTCCAAAATGTATACATACAGTGTTCATGCAGTTTTTTTCTTTTTTGAGTTCAAACTTAGTTCCGAACTTTTACATATTAATTTTTTTTAACTTTTTTTAATTGTATAGTATAACATATATACAAAGCAAAGAAATAAAAAATCAATAGTTTTCAAAGCACTCTTCAACAAATAGTTACAGGACAGATCCCAGAGTTTGTCATGGGCTACCATACAATCCTCTCATATTTTTCCTTCTAGCTGCTCCAGAATATAGGAGGCTAGAGGCTTAAATACTTTTTTTATCATCACAATTGACTTTTTTTCCTTCTTTTTTTGTGAACAATAACATATATACAAAAAAAGCTGTTAATTTCAAAGCACAGCACCACAATTAGTTGTAGAACATATTTTAGACTTTGACATGGGTTACAATTTCACAATTTTAGGATTTTATTTCTAGCTGCTCTAAAATACTGGAGACTAAAAGAGATATCAATTTAATGATTCAGCATTCATATCATTGGTTAAATCCTATCTTCTATGTATAATTCCACCATCACCTTTGATCTTTCCATACCACTCTTTGGGGTTTTTTTTTTGGCTATGGCAGTTCTAAATTTTTGATATTGCAAGGGTCTGTCACTAATATGGGGTAGGGAGATGAAACTATCTGATGTTCTGGAGAGGCTGGGCTAGGTTTCAGGATTTATCTGGACCAGGGACACAGCTGGAGGTTGTAGGTTTCTGGAAAGTTACTCTCGTGCTTGGAACCCTTGTAAAATCTTATATATTGCCCTAGGTGTTCTTTAGGATTGGCTGGAATGGTCCTGATTGGGGATTGGCAGGTTATAATAGGTAGGAAGGTCTACCTGAAGCTTGCATAAGAGCAATGTCCAGAGTAGCCTCTTGACTCTATTTGAACTCTTTTTGCCACTGTTACTTTATTAATTACACTTCTTTTCCCCCTTTTGGTCAGGATGGAATTGTTGATCCCATGGTGCCAGGTCTGGAGTCATCCTTGGAAGTCATCTCCCACGTCGCCAGGGAGACTTTCACCCCTGGATGTCATCTTCCACGTAGTGGAGAAGGCAATGATTTCACTTGCAGAGTTGGTCTTAGAGAGACTGAGGCCACATTTGAGCAACAACAGAGGTCCTCCAGAAGTAACTCTTAAGCATGCCTATAGGTAGTGTAAGCTTCTCCGTTACCTACATAAGCTTCACAAGAGTAAGCCTCATGATCGAGGGCATGGCCTATTGATTCGGGTATCCCTAAAGTTTGACACTTTTAGGATTCCCTGATGGTAATGTTTAATAGTTCCATATTCTTTCTCTCCTCCCTCAGGGGACTTTTCCAATACTTTATTATCTGCTTAATATACTCTAGGATGTGTCCAGGCAGTACAATAATCTATACAGGATTAAAGGACCTATTTCTTATTCTGGGCTTTCTGTGTTTCAGTTGTTCAAATGAGCTATACAGACAGGTTTAATTAGATTATGCACTACAGAAAATTTCAGTTCCAGATCAAATAAACCTTTCTTCCATGGGTCTCAAAGAGTATGTGTGGTTCTAAAATATAGACACTGTCTTCCTTACCCCTATGTTCTGAATTACTATACCCAATCTGTTTGGCTTCATTCTTATTGCTAAATATCAGGTTATATATATATAAAACAACTTCTCAAAATCCAGAAATAATAATCACCGCTCCGGACTTAATGTGTCTGCTCTAAAAGTTTACAACCTAAGCCCTTGTTTTTTCATTAGCGTTTTCTAAAGGTGACCATACCATTGTTGTTTTTTTTTGTTTCTGGCTTATTTTGTCTCACCAAATGTCGCCACATGTTCATTCACATCGTTGCATGCTTTACAACATTGTTCCTTTTCATAGCAGCACAACCTTCGTTCATAAGTATACACCATGGTTCGCCAATCTACTTCTCCATCTGTGCATCCTTCAGCCACCTGCATTCCTCAGGCATCATGTAGAGGGCCCAAAGTCCACAGTCCATCAACAGTCTCAATTTTAGATACTTTCATTGTTCTCAAGAGACAGAAAACCAATAAACACTCCCTCGCCAAATCGGAAATCTAAACTTCCTCTTAACTCCTGTTCCTCACCCCATTATTTTCCTCTCCTATTGCTGTGGTAGTGCTGATGGTTTCCTTTTGAACATAGCTCATAGCATGCAATAGCAGTTTTCCCCCTGTACCCTGGACTTAAACACTCTTTATACAAGAATCATATCTTTGAAGTAAATTTTATGAGAACTCATTCATATTTCTAGTGTGATTCAGTGGGAAATGTAGGTCTATTCACCCCCTTTCAATCTTGTTCATCTTCAATATGGTAATATTACTTCTAGACCCACTAGAGAATCACCTTCACTCCTACCTATTCCCTTACATTGGAGTTCAACTTCATTAGATAATGGTTCACCCATCTCTAGCTTCTATGTATCTCTAAGTGCCTTATCTTCTGTATTATAAGCCTCCGATTATATCTTTATGCTGGCTGTTGATGGGCATTTGGTTTGTTTCCATCTTTTGGCAATTGTGAATAATGCTGCTATGAACATCGATGTGCAAATGTCTGTTTGTGTCGTTGCTTTCAGCTCTTCTGGGTATATACCAAGCAGTGCTATTGCTGGGTCATAGGGCAACTTGATATATAGTTTCTTGAGGAACCACCAAACAGTCTTCCATAGTGGCTGCACCATTATACATTCCTACCAGCAGTGCATAAGTGTCCAAGTTTCTCCACATCCTCTCCAACATTTATAGTTTCCTGTTTGTTTAATAGCAGCCATTCTTATAGGTGTGAGGTGGTATCTCATTGTAGTCTTGATCGGCATTTCCCTTATAGCCAGTGAAAATGAGCTTCTCTTCATGCACTTTTGAGCCATCTGTATTTGCTCTACAGAAAAATGCCTATTTGTATCTTTAGCCCATTTTATAATTGAATTGTTTGTTTTTTTGTTGAGTTGTATGGTTTCTTTGCATATACAGGAAATCAAACCTTTGTCTGATATGTGATTTCCAAATATTTTCTCCCATTGAGTTGGCTGCCTCTTCACTTTTTTGACAAAGTCTTTTGAGGTGCAGAAGCATTTGATTTTGAGGAGTTCCATTTATCTTTTTTTTCTTTTGTTGCTTGTGCTTTGGGTGTAAAGTTTAGGAAGCTACCTCCTATTACTAGGTCTTGAAGATGTTTCCCTACATTTTCTTCTAGAAGCTTTATGGTGCTTATTCTTATATTTAGGTGTTTGATCCACCTTGAGTTAATTTTTGTGTAAGGTGTAAGATGGGGTCCTCTTTCATTCTCTTGGCTATTGATATCCAGTTCTTCCATGCCCAATTATTGAAAAGACTGTTTTGTCCCAGTTTAGAGGATTTGGGGGCCTTGTCAAAAATCAGTTGATCATAGATTTGGTGGTCTATTTCTGCATTCTCAATTTGATTCCATTGGTCAATGCGTCTGTCTTTGTGCCAGTACCATGCTGTTTTGATCACTGTGGCTTTATAGGTTTTAAAGTCAGGGAGTGTTAATCCTCCCATTTCATTCTTCTTTTTTAGGGTGCTTTTAGCTATTCGGGGTCTCTTTCCCTTCCAGATGAATTTGATAGTTAGCTTTTCCAAATCTTCAAAGTAGGTTGTTGGAATTTTGATTGTTACTGTGTTGGATCTGTAGATCAAAATCTGGGTAGAACTGACAGCTTAACTATATTTAGCCTTCATATCCATGAGCAGGGAATGTCTTTCCACCTATTTAGATCTCCTTTGATTTCTTTTAGCAATGTTATGTAGTTTTCTGTGTACAAGTCCTTTATGTCCCTAGTTAAGGTCATTCCTAAGTATTTGATTCTTTAGTTGCTATTTTGAGTGGATTTTTTTCCTTAACTGACTCCTCAGCTAGGTCATTTTTTATATATAGAAATGTTACTAATTTTTGCATGTTAAATTTATATCCCACCACCTTGCTGAATTTGTTTATTAGCTCAAGTAACTTTGCTGTAGATTTCTCAGGATCTTCCAAGTATAGTATCATATCATCTGCAAATAATGAGAGTTTTACTTCTTCCTTTCCAATCTGGATGCCTTTTATTTCTTTGTCCTGCCTGATCTAGCTAGAACTTCTAGCACAATGTTAAATAATAGTGGTGACAGTGGGCATCCTTGTCTTGTACCGATCAGCTTAGATTTTAAAATGCTTCATAGTAGACAAAAGGCAGTTTATCTAACCAAAGGTGAATGCACAATTATAATGAAAATTATATGGAAAATTCCAGGAAGCTGAAAGACCAGAATGAAGAAAATCTTGCAAATGAGCGTGATATGCATTCCCAGAAAAAAGTACAGAAAGTTTATAAGGTATTCTGTACCTTTTAGGAGGGGAAGTGGTAGGTTCCCAAACTAAGAGGTTATTAAGAACAAGTCATGCCAAACAAATGTAATTACTTTTTGTGATTATCTTGCTTGGCTCATTGAGAGAGGATAAAATTCATCTTGGTTTCAATCAAGGCAGTTGGTACAGGTTCTTATTATATCATGACAGACAAGGCAGAGTGAGTGATGTGGCCTTCCCTGACTTTTTGTCAACAACTTTGACTCATGGCCCTCTTCTTTGCCACTCTAAATTCTACTGTTAGTCCCCTTTTCTCTGGGAACACCAGAATTTGGAGTTGAAATGAACCTACTTTGTACATTTCTTTTAATCTCCGGTATTACTTATGAAGAAACTGAGGCCCAGTAAGTTTTACTGACTAGGTTAATATCACAGATTTAATAAATCTGACAGAATTTTTTCTGCAAATATCTTGATGCCTCTCATAGGTTTCAGCATGATTATTAGACTGAACTAACACTACACATTTATATATATATTAAGTTCTTGGGATTTTATGCATAATCATTATACCTTAAATTTATTGTATATTGTCAGTGGGCCTCGGACTATCTGAAATCAGGGCATTCACTTGAGATAAATCAAATGAGGCAGATCCCTTAATTAACACATAATCCCTCTACTCTTTCCTCAAAAATCCAAGGAACTGTATAAAATTTCATAAGAATGAATTTCCCTCACAGCTTTCCCCTTCCTTTCTGACCACTATTTGAATGGATGTCCATCTGGGATGGCTGAGATCACCAGATGTTCTCACTAAGAGAAAAAGAGAATGAAGTTACCTCATTTGCCTGGGTAGTTTCCTGACATTGCTCCCTCTTTGTGACCCTGGCTTTTCTCAGGGGCTCTAGTAACTGTCATCAGCAGCTACAGGCAACTTCCTTCCAAAGGCTCAGTCACAGCAGATGAGGTGTGAAGAAAGAAGGTTTGCAAGAAAGTGCTAGGAAACCCTGCACATCTCAGTGTTTTCATTGCCATCGTCTCCAGAAGTATGGAGGCAGGGGTTCTAGGATATGGGAGAAGAAAGAATGGCAGGAAGGGATGAGGGAGGGTTCCAAAGACTTTGTTATTTTGCTTGGGCCTGTGTCCAGAGCCGTTGTCTATCCTCTTAGTCTTCTTCGACTGCTGGTCTAACCCCAACCTCTACTTCCAATAAAACATCAGAGAAATCTTGCCATCCCATTTGAGTGCTCACATTGATGTCTGGCATTGGGATTTTCTAAAATGAGTTATGTAGACTGGGAGAGATGGTGGTGGGGGATCATTCACCCAGAAACCTTCATGGTAGGAGGGAGAAACCAGCTGGTCATTAGCTAAAGCAACTTGCCACATGGACAACCTCCATGTGCACAACTGTTTGAGTTTCCATTTTGGATGCTAATATCACTAGATAAAGGAAGTTTTTCAAGCTTGTTTTCTTTGTAGGGTTTGCCATGGAATATTCTTTTCCTCAAAGTGTAAGTCATTGCAGGTGCCACTGGAGAAACTCAATATTTGGACATAGATAATTGCAACAGGGTGAAAGAGTCACGGGGAAAAAATACAGAAATGTAGGCACCAACTTGCTTTCAGTGTTCCCTGGGAGGACTCAGAAAATTAGGTGGTCACACCCTGTCCCACACCCACCCCCCGGTGGAGCTTGGAAGGAAGCTCAAGAACTGACTTTAAACAGTTGTAGAGCTTGTCTATTGTGCGAAACAGTGAGTGATGTGAGAGGAGTGGTCAAGAATGCTGATCTTTTTCATTCCTCTCCCAGGGACCTTCTTTAGGAGAAGCAAGATTGGTTAAAAGCTTTTAGGGGAGAAAAACTGGTTAAAAAATAACATAGGAAACAAAATGACATAGGGCAGAGGGACCCCCTTCCATACACTACTGGTGGGACTCTCTGGAGTGCAATTTGACATGATGTAGTGAGTGTTCAAAATGTGTCTGCATTTTATCTAGTAATTCAACACTTAGTTATCTATTCTAAGGAAGTCACCTGAGATCCAGATTTAAAAAATGTTAAAAACAAAGATTTTTAAAAAGCATTATCAATTGGAGGCCCCCTAAGTACTCAACTAATAAGAGAATGGAAGAAAATTTATGGCCTGTTTACATGGTTATTAAAAGTAATTCTTAGGGTAGAATGCTTGCCCGCCATGTGGGAGACCCTGGCTCAGTTCCTGACCCATTAACTGCCTCCCACCCAAAAAATAAAAATAAAAAATGATTCATAGGAAGATAATTAAAAATTTTGGGAAATATGTAGGTTGAGGTACTAAATGAAAAAAGCATCACATAAAATCACAGATGTAGTATGAACTCAGCAATGTAGAAAGAGATTGTATAGGAAAAAAGAAATTACGAATTTTGATGGGCTTATAAATTATCTTTATTTTTCTTTATATTTTTCAATATTTTCAAATTTTTCAAATGACATGTATTAATTAAAATTCATTTATACCTACTATCCTAAATTTACTACTGTCTCCCTAATCCAAAGCTTTTATATTTTTACAACTATTTGCTCAGTTATACTATGATCTGGTAGGTTGACTCTGGATCATATGAACCCAATTTCTCTATATTTGTAAATTATATGCTCCTTCAAGTTCCTTTAGATTTTCTGGTTATGACCTCACTATTGTAATTTGCAATTTTAGCATCCCACAGAACAGTGGAATTTTATCATGTAGTAAAGTGGTGATAAAGGCTTCTTTTTGAATATAATCACAGGGACTATGTGCTTCCCAAATTATGACCCTCACTCAGACATGGCCCAGGGATGGGTTTCCACAGCAATAGAATATATTGTCTTGAAATCACATAATGAGGAAGAGACTGTTTGGAAATGCAATGGCATAGTCTTGCTCTAAGGCTGCAAACTGAATAAATGGCCTCTCAATATCTTAAAAACCCTACAAGGATGCCCTATATTCCTTAACAAAATATATATGTCATGCTTGGAGAAAGAGTCAATGTTGCTCAATGGTGATGGTTGCTACCTGGTGAGTTTTGCTCACCCCTCTAAAAAAGTCTTTACTGAGATCGAGGGGATGGGAGTGGGGTGTGGGATGGGTCAAAGGGAGGGTAGGGGAAAGGATAGGGAATGGAGGAGTTAAGGAAGACAGAGCTGAAGTGAAGGAACCAGGGAGAAGGAGAGAAGGGAAGGCCAGAGGAAGATGGAAGAAGACACTTTTTTCATCTGTAAGGTTGTTTCTGAGATGCTAGAAGGAAAGCTTTTAATTGTTGAGGATGCTAGTAGATTATCTTAGACAGTGATGGAACTGCAGTCACAACTGAGAAGTCAATAGTGGCAAAAAGAAAATGGAGTCTGAAACTTGACTTCTCTCAAACTTGGTTCAGAACCATGCAGTTCTCTCACCACCAAACCCACTCAGCTGGGGGGATTGGGATAGGCTACAAAAAATTCTTCTCGGACTTTACATATTCCCTTTACAAATTATAAACTATTGGGGTTCCCTACTGCTTAAAAGGCTCCTTGCATTGTTTCGGGAGAATAAGGAAGACAGATATGAAAGTTTGGCTTTTCTGGCAGCATGTAGTTCTGCCCTGTGGCTTCCTAGAAGATAGCAGGGAGAAGAGAGAGGCTGTCTTGGTGGAATGCTTTATTCTAAAGGACTGATACAACAGGCTTAGAGACAATTACTTGAATTTAGAGTTCACTGAGTTAATGATCATAAATGTACGTCTTTTGTTTCCTGCATTATAGGTTAATTATTGTGATTCATGGTCATGATTTAAAAGTTACAGAATTACTTGCTCAATACCTCTCCTTACTAGTTGGCCCTGCTGTGGGACAGCCTGTTCCCGGCTCTGCCTGAGACTCAGCTGACTTCACTGGAGCTCAGGACTTAGCTTGGGAAGGTTCTCCCTGGTTTCCAGGTATGTGTGTGTGGGGGGGTGGTGGGGTGGGGGGGGAGGGGGTACACGAGTTGCTGGTGATGGAGGCGACTTTGGGGGCTGGTTGTCCTGGACGCATTGCAGATTTTTATTCTGGGGATCGGAGTGCTCAGGGATGGTTCTGCCTCTTTCTGGGCATCATGATTTAGCAAGTTAACTTCTCAGAGTCCTGGTTCTCTCATTTGCTGTGTTGGAATAGCACCGTCTCCCTCCCGGGTCATGGGAGGGACTGAAGGAGATAATGGGTGTGCAAGGGCCACCTGGATGCAGGTAACACCATCTGCATTGCAAACTCTTACTGCACGTGGTGTCCCATTGTGGGGACAAACATGCTCTAGCTCACATAGGCCCAGCGCCTAACACAGAGTAGGTGCTCGATAAATAGTGTCCAACAAATGAATGCCTGGACCATTGTTTTACTGCCAAATTGAAGGGGCTTAGTGTTTTGCCTGGGGTCAAGACCACACAAAAACACACCTTTTTAGCCTTAGAAACTGCATTTCTAATCAGTGTATCATAACATTTGCTCTATGTAAGGAGAGGTTATATATCTAAGGATATGAAAAACTCCATAGGCTCTAAAACTTATGTCGTTTCATCATTTAGAGCAGGCATCAGCAAACTTTTTTGGTGAAGACCAGATAATAAATATTTTTGGCTTTACAGGTCATCTGGTCTCAGTTTCAGCTCCCCAACGCTGCATTGTGGAAGGAAAGTGGCCATAGACAAGAGTCAGTGAACAGGCAGGACTGCAATCTAGTAAAACTTCACTTATAAAACAGATGGTGGGGGAGCAAGGGTAGTTGGTAGAATCTCGCCTGCTGTGCGGGCGGTCCGGGTTCGATTCCCGGCCCTGCACTTCCTACCCCTCCAAAAACAAACAAAAAAATTCAACAAATGGTGCTGCAATAACGGGATACTTACATGGAAAAAGAATGAAATGTGATCCCCACTAAAGAGCCTAAGAAAAAACAGCAACAACAACAACAAACAGATGGTAGGCTGGGTTTGGCCCTTGGGCTGTATGTAGTTTGTGAACCCTGATTGGAAGGATGAGCAAAAAAGATACATGCCCTGATTTACAATTATAGAAGAAACAGATACAGGTCATAAAGATTTGGCTAAGAAATGTAAAAAAGGGTTTATACAGTCCTAATTCTATTTATATATACTATCAGTAGTTTTATAACATATTAAGGTGGAGAGGGCCATCTAGTTATTCCTATTTTTTTATAGGTGGGAAATTGCAGTTCCCAAGGTGGTTGCTCCAGGTGTCGTGATAGTGACATTCCATGCGGGATCTGGAGCCCAGAGCTTCTGGCTCTAAATGTGCCGTGCTTTGGGTGAGGTCGCCTGTGCCATCTCACCACTTCCCTGTCTGTCCCGTGGGGCGGGCAGCTCCTGGTTTCCCATCCTGGGGGCTTCGGTGTTGAATCTCAGGGACCTGAGGGCATTTATGGTCAGGGTGATTGATGGCTCAAGGGTAATCCCAAATTTCAAACTGAGTTTACTGTAGTTTAGTTTTGTTGTTCCTACTTTTTGTTGTTTTAGTGGAAGTTTTTCTGTCTTTTTGGATGTCATATGTTGTGACCCAGGCTTTTAAGTTTTGAAGGTGAAATGAATACCAGACCAACTGTCTACTTTAGATAAATATATGTATTTTTCATTAGATCGAAGGTCTTTATGTTGATATTTTCCCCATTAACATATTTTGCTCAGTATTTACCTGGACTGACAAATCGTTCCAGCACTTCTGAATTTTTAGTTCCTGGCAGAAAAAGTGTAGCTACTGAAAAGTTAATTGACTGGCTCATAACGTGTGATGGGTAGTAACGCATGTAGGAGGAGTCATTGAACTCTACCCTTCATGAAACAGGCCCTATTTTTACAGTCTGCTGATGCTGAAAAATATTTTCAGCTTGTGTTGAATAATAGGATAGTTGACCTCCAGAATTTCCACAAACTCTAGCATAATTCTCTGATGCTTTTAGTCACTGATATTACAGAGACTGACGTTCTTCAGTCACTCAGATGAGATGATGTGTGTCAACTCCCTACGGGTCCCTGGCATATAGTAAGGGCTCATTTAATTCTTGCCTTCTTGCCACTGACTTGTCAAGTTATCCAAATATTTAGCCATACTGAGTGGCTGATTTTACATTAGTGGGTTGAACAATCACATCTCACCAAATTTTTAGGCTTGTAGGGCACAGCTGTTATCAGACCTTTGTTGCATTCTTTGAGAGGATGAACAGATGCAATCCTAGATTAAAGATATCCAAACAAGCTTTGAATCTGTTTAGGCATCTAGCATCTCAGAGTAATGTGAGTATCAACAGCCAACAACAACAAACAGACAACTGCAAATCTAGGGAGTCAGGCAAGGAGTCATCCTGTTCCAAATGTAGATAGTACCCTTTCTGAAAGCCTGTACCTGGGCAACAGCCATGTCAGTACTCAGCTGACATGAGGAATTCATTAATTCACGTGTTGACCTTCCCAACCTCTTATAGATCCTAACCTAGTGTCCAGACTCGGCCTAAAAGTAATAATTTTTAGATTTTTGTGGCAGCATTTAGAAAGAAGAACCCACAAGCATTTTCAAATAATTGTGGAGGGAAGAAAATTAGTAATGTGCTTGTTTTCTATGCTAATTATTGAGAACTGAGAAACCTCTTGATGCCCAACTATTAATTTCATTTTGTTGATATCTTATCTTATCAAAGTGGTTTTTACTTGCTTCATGTATATCCTCTCTGCCTAAGTAGCGTATATTCCTGCTTTAAAAAAATTTCCTTTGAATTTCCCTAAGTCTGATATAATTATTTTGGTATTGTTGTCTGACAAGGAGTTAGAAAAGGAGTCGATAAAGGAACCAGACCAAAGAGAAATACTCATTTGTGCCTAAATCATGTCAATTCCCAAAGGTTTTACTATTCTCAACTCCCTCCTGGTTGCTCCACCTTTGCGTCCTGTCCTGACTCCCACATTTATGCTCATTCACAGATCCAGGGCTTGGAACGTTAGAATTAAAAGGAACATCGGAAGTTGTTTTTTCAGTTTTACAACTTGTTTTTTTCACTTGTGTTCTGTTCCAATCCAGTAAATTAGATTGTTCCTGAATCTCTCTCTCTCTTGCTCTTTCTCTCTCCCTCTCTCTTTGTCTCTCCTTTCTAATTTTCATCTTCTGATCGATATTCTGTTTTTCTAGTAGATAAACAAATAAAAATCTCTCCAGGGTTACTCTAGGAAAATAACTTTGAAAATAGCTTTAGACACTCTTTGCAAGTTCTATGTAAAAAGTTAAAAAAAGTTTAGCATAATAGAGGAGAATATTCAAATAGTAAAGATTAACTAGAGCAATGGGTATATAGCAAAATTGATCTCTACTTCTCCATTTATCTAACACAGGATTTGGATCGAAAGGTGTGGGGAAAACTTTGGTATGAGGGTTTGATAAAGAAATCCAGTTGGGAAACAGGATAAATTTCAGCATAATAAGTTAAATATTTAATTTAGTTGACGGTATAGTTGTTATTGAAATCCTATGAGCGATTAAATACTTTTTGAGTATTTGGCCTGTAAATTAAATCTACTGCTTTTTTTTTTTAAATATGCATATGGCAGGGGTCACATTTCATTCTTTTTCCCTGTGAGTATCCCATTATTGCAGCACCATTTATTGAATTTTTTGTTTGTTTGTTTGTTCATTTTTTGTTTTGCGTGTTTGTTTGTTTTTTGGGAAGTGCATACACTCAGAATCGAACCCGGGTCTCTGGCATGGCAGGTGACAATTCTACCATTGAACTACCCTTGCACCCCAAATCTAGTGCTTTTTAAAACAATTTATAATAAAGTTGTAGTGGTAAATTCATGATAAATTTGTTTTAAAAAATATCTGCCATACATTTGTTATGTTTTCTTTTATCTTTTTTTTCCCCTCTAATCCATCAATGCCAATTTTACTTTGGCTTCCAAAATGATAGTTGGAATAGTGCCATCGTGGGAGGGGCAGAGTTTATATAGTTCCTTTGCTGAAAGGGTGTGGATTGAAACTTATCTGGCCAGCTGCTAGCAGCAACTCTGTAGGCAAGAAGGTAAATGCGTGCATTGCTGAATATCATTTTAAACAATGTATATTGCACTTGGAAAATCATTTTAACTAATAGAAACAGAAAGGAGATATGATTGAGATCAGGGATCTGCTAATTTTATTGTGAGACTTTTTTTAAGTAAAGAGAAATTGTTTTAGGCTTTGAATTTTCTGTAGATGTGGCAGTATTGATTAGGAGATATTAATAATACCTGTAGCCTCTCTCAGCCCCCAGAACTCAGGGTCTGATGACGGGTGTATCTAATTGATTTTTTGATAAGTGAGTATTTGGATTTCGTCATGTAATGGATTATTTCTAAAATATAGGATAGTGTGAAATTTGGAATATCTGTATTTTAAACAATGTGAGTTTAAATTTTTCTTTTGCAGTATGTTAGAAAACCCTTTTGATTGCATTGTTCATAAATATTTCTTTTAGATATTGTTGATCATTTAGGTTGTTATAATCTATTTGAATATTATCTCATGTGAATAACATCTACCTGTGTAAGGCTGGAATTTAATTGTTGAGTTTTTAATAGGTTTTTGTAAATTATGGAAAATATAGGTCATGAAATATTTTTGGAGTATAAACTTTTTCTTTCTATTGTATACAGGAAAGAGTAATTTCACTCAGAATAATTTGGGTTGTTAGAACATGTATCTAGTCTAAGCGTTCACATTTTCACTGAAAAGGAAACTACATTTTAATATGTGAAATATTTCTAATATAGAAGAAAATTAATCAAAAATTCATCATACAATGTAATATCTCTATTGATAACAGCCATTTGTAGAATATACATATATATAGAGAAAGAGAGAGTTAATATGAAATCCTAAATTATCATCAAATATTTCAAATATTAGAATTATCTACAACAGAAAAGGGGGCAGGTTATAGCAAATAAATCATTAAATATTTATTAAGTACTCCTTGTGATCTTTACTGATGGGATACAAAGGTAAGTAAAAAACAAGAAACCTACTACCAAGAGTATTATAGTTTGGAAGAAAAGGTGGAAAAATAAAAAAAAAAACAACCAATTACCCTATAATGTGATGATTGTAATAAGAGAAAGATGAGCACTATGTGGATATTGTATACAGTGGCGATTAATTAACCTTTGGGGGAGAAGTTGGAAGAAAGTCTAAGAGGGTTTCAAACTAGAAGTAAAGTTAGAGAGGGAGAAAACAAACAAAATATCTCATGTATTGATGCCTCAAGAACTGTAAAAAGTGGAAAATACCTTTTTTTTGATAAAAGGTGGTACTAACTTAAGATAATTAACATGTAGGAATTTATTTTTAGAGCTATCGGCATAAGTTAAAATCTTACAAGGAAGATACACTTTCTTATAAGAAGTTGGAAGCAGATGGAGTTTTAAAGTTAAATTTAAAACATGTTACCTTCATAGTTGGGATGTGCTCGAAGATATCACAAAAACAGATATTGACAATTTGAACTAGAGAATAAAAATAATTGTGTGCATATGCAAGTGTAGCTTTCTGAGGCATGAGGTATTATTGAGTTTCCAGACACACCCTGGACAAATGTTATTTGGAAAAAATCCACCTTTTAGGGATGATTGCTCCTGAAAAAAATTCTGATTAAAATATAACCTATGATTGCCAATGAATTACTTTTGAGATACGAAGTATGTCCCCAGTGACACTTCACAGACACAAAATGATAAATGTGAGTCAGGTACCAATAGGTGTAAGGAGAATAATGGGCTGTAAGCTGATTGATTAAAGCACCTCATGTCCTGTCGGTTGCAGTATGGAACTAGTCAAAAGGAGATGAGACTGTGATTACAGGACATGGCAATTAGCTGAGCATACCCTCCATCATAGGACAGTGAGGGGAGAGTAGAGTCAAAACGTGGGCAGAACCAAGCATAGTCTGTGATGAAGAACCAGGTAGAACAAGCTTTTTTGGGCTGCTAACATGATTTTGGGGAATCGTAGCCTCTGGTTTTATTTTACCTGAATAAAAGGAACTTCCATCGCAAAATGAAAATAGATCTCTATCTATTTTCTGTGTCAATATCAATATTGATATCAGTATCTAAATACCAGAATGATGATGGCTTTGGTTGTCCAATTTTTAATAAGATGTTGAATAATTGTATAGGATTGTGTCTCAAGTATTTAAAATGAGAACTGTTGGTTTACTGATTTTCTTTCAATAGTCATTTTCACTCTCTTTCTTTCTTTGCTGTTAAGCTGGTGTCACTTTCACAATGGACTCCCTTATTGCAGCAAACACCAAATTTTGCTTTGATCTTTTCCAAGAGATAAGCAAAGGTGATCGTCATAAAAATATGTTTTTCTGTCCCCTGAGCATCTCAGCTGCCTTTGGCATGGTCCGTCTGGGGGCTAGAAGTGGCAGTGCACATCAGATCGACAAGGTAAGTGTCTGTTGAGGTGCTTCACAGCCTCCTGAACTCTGGGTCCACACCAAAGTGAAGCACTGAGCCTGTTTTGGCAAATCTGGGATTGCTCAGAGCCCATGTGGGCCTCAGGGCCTTGTCTCTGCTGCCCGCCGTCTCCCCCCACCCTGGGAAGGCCTTGCTCTCCTTTGGTTTCACATCTTCCCTTTCTTCACTGTTTATCTCAATTCCACCTCTTCTCTGAGGCACCCCCAGCCACCAGCCTAGCAGCTCTTTCCAATTCATCTTTTCCGTCTCTATCTCTGTCTGCAGGTCTGTCTCTCTATAATTATAGAAGCCAATATTGCAAGTATTTTTAAATATGTGTATGTGTTGCCTCTCTCATCCCATTAAATATCAGTTAAGAATCCAGTGCTTTAGATCAAGGATTTAGGCCTCATTCTCAAAAACTCACTCTCTCATACCTCACATCAAGTTTGTTAGAAAATCCTGTCAACTCTTCTTTGGAAATATATCCAGTATCCAGCCCCTTCTCCAGTATCTAGCCCCTTTGTGCTCTGACCACCACCATCTCTGACCTGGATACTGCAGTAACCTCCTGCTGGCTTCCCTGCCACCATTGGCCGTGTTCCCAACATGGCCACCATTGAGTGTTCCCATCACAGCCATCATGGACAGTGTTCCCAACATGGCTATCACGGGCAGTGTCCCTTACACAGCTGCCATTGACAGAGTTCCTGACATGGCTGCCATTGTCAGTGTTCCCCACACATCACCATTGAGTGTTCCTGACACAGCCACCATTGAGTGTTCCTGATACAGCCTCCATTGAGTGTTTCCAAAATGGCCTCCATTGACAGTGTTCCCAACATGGTCATCACTGACAGTGTTCCCGACACAACCTCCATTGACAGTGTTTCCAACACAGCCACCGAGGAGATCTTTTTAAAACTTAGGTCAGATCCTGTCTCTCACCTGAGCAAAATCCTTCTGGCACTTTCCATTTTACTAATAGTACAAGCTCGAATCCTTGTAATGTTCTGTGAGGCTCTGCGGGTCTGAGTTCTGGATAACCCCACATTCATCTCTTACCTTCTCACTCAGGCCAGCCATTCTGGCCTACTGGAGCATCCTTGGATAAGCCATACCATCTCCTCTCAGAACAGTGCTTGGCTTTTAGCAGCTGCCCAGTAAATACTTGGAGAATGAATGAATGAAGGTGACTAGTACAGCACCCCAAGTCAACTGGATGCTCCTGTGGCTCTTCTTCTGTTTCCTGGGATGTAACACATAGCACAGGTCCATGGACCAATATGGCTGTTGAGCTCTGAATGTGGATGAATCAAATTAATGGATTAAGGCAGAATTTATAGGGGTCTTTATGCTTCATTTATTTGCCTAGATTTGATTTATTTGCCTAGATAGATTAGCAATATTTAGCTTTAAAGTATGGCTCACATCCTCCAGGTCAGGCCTTCCCTGAGTGTCACCTGCCCAAAAGCCTGGTCTAAGTAGTGTCTTGGAAGACTTGTCTTTTTCTGTCTTGGCTTCCTTGATTGAGTTGCAGCTCTAGATCAGTGCTGTCCAATGCAAATATAATGAGAATCTTTGTAATTTAACATTCTTAGTAGCCTCACTAAAAAGGTAAAAAACTGATGAAGTTAATTTTAATGTCATTTATTTAATCTAATACATACAAAATATTATCATATGACCATGTAATCAACATTAAAATTTTAATGAGATATTTTACATTCCTTTTTCTACTCTGTCTTCAAAGCCTGTGTGCATTTTATTCTTGCAGTTCATCTTCATTCAGACTAGCCACTTTTTAAGTGCTCAGTAGCCACACGTGGTGGTGGGTCTTATGGATCCCATATTGGGCTACAGGGCTTTGGAGCCTTTTGATTTGGCCACATTCAGCTTTTCACATGACTCCAGGGAGCACATAACAACTTCTTACAACCCAAGTTCCAAGAATTGTCCACTTTCCTTTAAGCTGTTTTTTTGACTATGTGATCATTGCCCTGGTCACATTATAAAAATGTTTCTGAAACTGTTCAGACTTCTTGAAGGATCCCATGCCATTATCATGCAGGTGCTACACTTCAATGAATTCTCCCAGAGTGAAAGCAAAGAACGCAGTCCCTGTCTGAAAAGCAACCAACAGAAAGTTGTGGCTGACAGCCATCTGGAAGGGCAGAAAAGGACGACAGACTCTCTGGATCTGCAGGTGAACTGCCGTAAACTCCTGCCCATCTTCTTTACAAGGTCATTCTGGCTGCACGTTGGTGATGGCTGTGCTTTCCATAACATGAGATCCTGGTTGTCAACAGTAATGACAGCAGCAACCCATATGACTCACAATTCTTTCTGATTATGTATCTGTTAAGTTCTTGGCTATAGGCTTGTTTTCAAAAGAGCAGGATCTAGTAGCTTTTGCTCATGACAAAGAAACTTAGGACATGGTCCCATTACTCACCTGCTTCCAAGGTCACAGGTCCCCATTCTGGAGCATGTCCACAGTGAAGGGCAGTGAGGGGTACGGAGATCAGCTGTGAGACTCCTCCCCTCTCGTCCACATCTGCCTGTTCGAGTTCATGCTGAAATCTGTACTGACCCACAAGCTTTTGTTGGCCACCTGGTAGCAGCAGCAGGAAAGATATTCTCCAGGTTATATATCACCTTACCATAGAGAGTTTAAAAGGAGGGAGGAGGAGGAGACAAGATTGTCTCTAGCTTATATTCTTTTGAATACAGATGAAAATAGGGCTCACCAATGTAAAACATACTATGTATTCCTGAGTCCCTAGACATACTTTTCCTGGATGATCTTGATGCAATCCAGGCTGTGATCTCCCATTTCTCCTTCTCCACCCCTCTCTTCCTCCCAGCCTGCTCCTTCAGGTGTAACGAAGCAAAAGGGGAGCTCACTAAAAAGATCTAACTTGCTTCTGTACAGAGCACCCACACTTTTGTGGTGTTTAACTCCTTGGAGAGCCCCCATCAGATCACATTTTGCTTCCTCTTTCGTTAGGATAACTCTTCAAGTGATGAGTATGGCGTGCTCAGCTGCTACTTTGGGCAGCTTCTCTCCAAGCTGGGCAGAATCAGAGCTGACTACACTCTGAGCATTGCCAACCGACTTTATGGAGCTCAGGAATTCCCAGTCTGTCCGGTGAGTCATGGGGGACTGGTGTTCACAGCCACTGGATAACACACTGACCTACAGACGAATGAGTGGATGGGTTGCTCACCTGCCATCTAGAGCAGAAACCTCCTTTACAGGGTGACGTGCCATGGACTGGTGGGGTGACAAGGACCCACCTCTTTCCTTCCACACCTTCTGTTTCCCTCCTCCCCATTTCCAACATGGATGGATAGCTAACAAGACTGTTGTGAGTGGAATAGAGTGGGTGGAAGAAGTATCTATTGGTGACCAAGAGACTTTGGAGCATGTGTGGGTTAGATAATGATGCTCTCTCCGTGACTGTCTTTGCCACTCCCTGTGCCTGAGAAAGGTACCTTGTAACTCTTGAAGTTGTTAACTATCCCCAAGGTACTTGTCTGAAATCATTTTTGGTAACCCACCCCACTCACCCCCATGAAATTGTGCTTACTCTGCTCTTAAGAAGCAGAGAGGTGCAGCAGATGGAGAAGGCATTTGCATGTAGCTCTGTGGTTAAACAACTCTGTATCTAGAGCAAGACGCGTCATGGATCTGGGCTTGTTTCCTCTCTCACCACTATAGGGAGCCACATACTCGGCTAAAAAGGTGAGGGGTGTGGCCAATAGCAACTGCACAACACAGCTGGTTTGGGTAGGACTGGTTAGAAGAGGGGGATAACCTATTTTTGATCAAATTAAAAATGTTCCTTTACAATGGAAATGCAATTTTGTGTGGTGGGTTTTAATTCTTAGAAAGAGAAACATTTCATAGCCGAATCTCTTAATTGACTTGTGAAGTCTCCACAAATGAGTTGTCCAAGTGTACCTGGTAGGAAAGACTGTGCCATCCCAATCATGGAGTACTTCACGAGTAAACGTTCTATATCCTAATGGGCACTGTAATAACTGAAATAAATAAGTAAGACTGGGAATAGAGACCAGCATGTCTGTTCTTCCAGTTAAATGACCTTAGGCTCCTCATGACTGCCTTACCCCTAACTGGTAGCATAACTATATAATTTTATTCTACTGGTTTTCTATTTATCCCAACTTAACAGGAATATTTAGGTGGTGTGATTCAATTTTACCATACAACGATTGAAAGTGTTGACTTCCGGAAAGACGTTGAAGAGTCCAGACAAGAAATTAACTTCTGGGTTGAATCTCAATCCCAAGGTAGGAAAGAACAAAGTGTATTATAGCTGATATTCCTTTTGATTTGAAAAAGAACCCATCAGTCCAGCTTTTCAGATCACTGGTCTGCCAAAGACGAGATGCTTGCATTTGTAGACTGCATTCAAAGCTTGCTTTGAAGAATCAGCCAGGTTTAAATGCTTAGATACTATTATTACTTATTATTGCTCTTTTGCTCCATCATAAAGGTGAAATGCCTTACAGCCAAGTACATTGCCAGCACACTGTTAACTCCTATTATTTTCAAAGGATCAGTAAAAAGATAAGATTATGAAGAGATTTTAGTTATTCAAAGGGAAATTGAATAACTAAAGTGAGTGAAGGGGGATTTAGAGATGGAGACAAGCGGTAAGAATTTGAGTTTAAAATAAATGGAAAAAATATTTTAATATGAAGTTCCCCTTCCAGCCCTTCAGCCCCCAGCAAAGTGGAACTCTCTACATGCAAGAGGAGGCTGTACAAATGTTGCCTTGTGTGGCAGAGATAGGGTTCTGTGTCCAAGTTGCAAGTGGACAATGCCAGGCTATTGGCCAGGACTTCTTCCAGGGCAGGGGCTCCTGGAGTGGCCAGTCCTTCTCAGTCACACTTAAATACCATCTGGTGCCTAACTTGCTCACTGGCAACCCAGCTTTTCAAACATACTTCCTGACTGCCATGCATAAGAACAGTCTGCCATGACCCCCTTCTGGGAATTGATTTCTATCAACCCACTACTTTATAACTGCCCTCCTTCTTGTGTTCTCTTCTTTGCTTGCTCAATACCTGACCATTCCAAAAAACATAGAAAGTTTGCAACCTTAGAATAAAGTTCTTTGTGAAATACCTATACCCTGCCTGTGGTTGATTTGGTAGAGATTGCTCACTGCTGTGATGCTTGCATCGAAAATAATACAGAAACTCAATGAAACTGTGGGCCTGAGTGTGGCTAAATTAATGAAATCACTTGGCGATCACGGTTTCTGCGGTTCTCAGTAGCCACATCTGTAAATTGAGGGAGTAGGAAGAAGAAGGTGTCTTGCCTTTGTGAAATCCCACAATTCTCAGAAACAGTATTTTCATTAATAAATGGAACTCATAGTCTCATGTTTTATGGTGTTCATTTTCACAAGTTCTGCTTTTGTTTCAATATTTCTAATGATTTCATTATAGGTTAGGGTTTCCTTTTGATGGTATGGATTGATCATTATCATTTTCAAATCACATTCAATAATTTCATTGCTGATAGAAGCAAAGCTCACTATTCCTATAAAATATCCACTGCAATTGGCGTTGGTCTGCCATATTAGAATATTTAGGACTCTGTTCTTTGGACTTAAAACATCTACCACAAAACAAAATGCACTACATCAAAAAATATTTATTTAATTGAGCTGTAGGGAACTTCAGACCTACAATAATTGTCTAAGTATCTTCTACTTACTTGAATAAATATCTAGATTCATCTTGGCCTAATGAGAACCTATCCAAGTGTAAAAGTTTGCAGTACGCTTTACCTGTTGAACTAAGGACAAAGAGAAGCCAGAGAAGGCTTAAAACAGGGGAGTTGGTTTTAAAAGATGGCTCTGATTGTATAATGGAAAACAGAAGGGAAGAAGACAGAAGTGGATATAGATGCAGATGATAATGTTGGGTACCACTGCAAAAGAACAAGAGTTCTTAGTGGTTTGGACCAGCTGGTGAAGGGAGGTGGTGAAAAGTAGATGGATTTGAGAAATATCAGGAAGTACAATCAGAACAATTGGATAGATGGTGGGTGGTTTAATGAAAGTCAGAGAGTGATGAGGAATGACATATAACATTCTGACTTGAAAATCTTAATTCTTTAAAATGCAGGCAAAGTCCATAAACCCGAATAAAGAAATCACCTTTCCAATGCCCCATTCATCCTCCTTATACATATGTCAAGTATCTTAATGTGATTTTTGAAACATTAAAGATTTTCCTGAATGGAAATATGCCCTAACCATGATATAGGTCCTTAAAAAAAGAGTTTCTAAAAAATGGTAAAACATTCTTGAACAAGATGCTTGCCCTTTGGTTTGCAGTCTGATTTACTGTAATCATTGATATTTAAGGATTGGCTTTTGAGTTCTGAATCAATGAGTGGCCTCAACTTCTTTGTCTTTTCCTTTCTGCTTCTTGTTTACTTGAAGTGGTTTTGTCATTCACTATTTTAGCTTACTAAAGCTGCTGGAATACAATGTATAAGAAATGGATTGGCTTTTACAAAGGGAATTTATTAAGTTACAAGCCACAATTTTAAGGCCTGAAAATGTCCAAATTAAGGCATCAATAAGAGGATATCTCTTTGGAGGAAAGCAGCTGGCATATGGGGTTCCTCTGACACATGGGAAGACATGTGGTAACATCGGCTATTCTCTTTCGGCTTCTGGTTTCAAATGACTCTGCTCCTCTGGGTCCTTCTTGCTTCTCCCCAGGGTATTTTCTTTCGAAGCTTCTCTCCCAGAAAGGGCTCCAGGAAAGGATTAAGATCCACCTTAAACTGAGTGAGTCATATCTCCATGGAAATAATGAAATCAAAAGGTCACAGTAGGTTTGCCTCTACAAGAATGGGGGATTAGAAGAACATGGTTTTTCTGGAGTACGAAACAGAATGGAACCAGCACATTCACCATCTAGATTTTTCTCTCACTATCCCCATATTAGAAACCCAAAACTACCCTGAATATATGCTTCCTTGATGGGGGAAAATGATTGGTGATTTTGTTGGGGACAGGAAGGGAGGAGGTCAACTTTCTTTGATGGTGCCCCAGGTAGGGCTTTGCGGGTAAGTGGGTTTGAAAAACAGAATAACATCCTTCAGGCCTAAAGGTCAGTGGCTCTCCTAGAGGGTCAGATCAAGCTTCTGCAAATGTGGGGCTGGGGAAGATGTTCACACATAATGAAAACTTTGAAGAGCAGGAGAGAATACAGGTAGTGATGTCATCTCCCACTTTTAGAGTAAGACCATGCCCCAGGGCATTTCCATGTGAGTAGAAGGGTCTTCTTATCTTAAAGCCTAGGCATACCTTCCAGAAGCTGGTGATTTGGTATTTTGGGGTGGAAAAGGATGCACCTACAAATGGACTATCATCAGATAGCATGGAATTTTTCAAGTCTGCCTGATGTCCATGGCTATGGGATTGTGGAAGGAGCCCCAGTGTTGGGCCAAGAGATGGAAGGCCTCAAAACTGGTCCCAGCCAGCCTTGCTGCTGCTTCCTGCCTGTGTGAGCTAACCTCTTATTGCCTGCATCTTATTCTTCTATAGAGAAGGGCTGATAGTACCTACCTCTCATGGTCAACGTGGGATGAAATGAGAGGCGGTATGTGGAAAATCCTACAGAATGCTTTCTATCATGGCCTAGTTCAGTTATGTGCATTTTGTATGTATGTAAGCATATATACTATGCTATGATGAGTTCTCAGAAGTATATTTGATAGTTCTTTCCTCTAGGAGATTATAATGTCATCAGGTGGCAGGATCTATACATCGAAAGATAAACCATGGTATAAGATGTCTAAGGTCAACTGCCTGACCACAAATGCTATAGAGAATCAAAGGCAATTCCCTCAGTTACAAAGTTCTGAATCAGGACCCCCTTCAGGGGGATTGAGAGGGCAGTCCGTCCCCCTCCAGGAATATCATGGTTTAATTTTCTTGGGTCAGCTCTTGAATGAGACACTCTCTAGCCTTGGAGATATTCAGCAGCATTTAAGAAAATCTGTCTGCATGAATATTTTTGATATACTTTATGCTCAGGATATTCTCTGGGACATTTTCTTTAGGTAAAATCAAGGAACTGCTCAGCAAGGATTCTGTTAACCATGAGACTGCGCTGGTTCTGGTGAATGCTGTTTACTTCAAGGCCAAATGGGAAAAGTATTTTGACTGTGAAAACACAGTTGATGCATTCTTCATTCCAAATGAGGTACTGCATTGGAACACATAGTTTTCCAGCTATTCCACTCGCAATTTCCACTAAGGAAAATGTGAACTGTGTATATTGAAATCTAAAACTTAGGTCTCTGGTTTAGGACATATGTTTAGGACAAGAACATTTTGTCCTTAATAAAAATCATTACCTGAAGTTCATTGAGCATTTTGGTACCAGCTACTGCTCTGAGCATTTTCCCTTCGTGGTTTCATTTATTTCTCATTATAATACTCTGAGAAGGGTGCTGTTATTCCCATTTAGGGGCTAAAGGGAAAAGTGCAAAGGTAAAGTAATTTAGCCAAATTCACTCATCAGGATTCACACCTGTGGAAATTGGCCTCAAAAACCCTGAATTCTAAGCCCCTGGGCTATAGAATGGGAGGGAAGGTCAAAGGGCAGATCTCAGCCCCCTACTTATGGGCTGAGATACTGTGGGCAAGTCCTTTGCAAAACCTTTGCTTGTGCTCAGCTGTACATGAGATCCCTCTCCAACCACAGCTTATTGTGACGTTAGGTATCTCCTTTTCTCTTATGGAAGCTGGTGGAGAGCCTTGCCTTCCTCTGCATTTGGCAGCCCAGGAGCTGCTAGGAAGCATGCATATGTGTGCACTGGCTGCCTGGGCCCTCGGCCACCAAAGGAGTCACTTGGCATCCTCCAGTCCCTTCGTGCTGCTCAGGACCCTCTCTCCTTAGTGTTCATTGGAACTCCCAGAGCCCCAAGCCTGTACTAGCCTCTCAAAATAACTCTACTCCCTGCAGCCTCAGAGCCTGGGTATTTACAGGGCCTGAAGACTCCAGGAGGTTCAACAATTATGGCTCAGGAGAATCTCAGAAAAACTCAGAACTGGGACTCCTAGTAGTAACATTTCAGTGATATTAAAGGACTATTTGCCCAGACCTGACCATTTACTAACATTGACCAGATATGGAAATGACTTCTAAATGGCAATCAACTAGCAAACAAAATGTTGGAACATCACTTTCTTATAACTTGGAGGTGGCCTGCTAAATTCTTGAAGGCATGAGTACAATATTTGCTAATATTGGCACTTTTCAAATTTTCTATGGGAAGGATAAATCTCCCTCCAACACTCATTAAATCTGTGGTGGACATGTCATCTTTTTTTTTTTTAAAGACACAACATCTTTTAAATAATAAAAATAAATTACTAGAAAAATGAACTAGCCATACAAATTTTTAACAATTCAGTTTTTTATAATTAACTTCGACACATGTCAAATCACTCTGTCCAATTGCTCTAAAAATGCCTCTCAATTTCTACATTTTCCTCTTTATGGACTGGTAAAATAGTTCATTGAACTGGCACACAGTGATGGAACACACTTAGAGGACAATGATGAATTGCTTTTATTTTTGTTTGTTTGTTTGTTTGTCTAATTTCTCCAAAAATTAGAAGTGGAGACCAAGTTGGAAATGTGTTGAGATGCGTATCTGGGCCATGTTTTCCTTAGTAATACTGTAACTAGTAGCGACAGTATTTTCGTTCTATCTTATTATAAACTAGGGATCCCAGCCTCAATCAGTAGAAGTTGCATGAATCCAGGTTTCTCAACATTTTCCTTCTTTGAAAATCCCTGGATTCTTGAGAAGTTCTGCTAAGGCAGAGTATTGTTGTAAGTTCTGCCTGTGTTAGTGAGCAGGTTGTTTAAAATGTAGATGATTATCATCTCACCACAAGTCCCATCAGTGCTGGGGTGGGGTCATCCATACAAGGCCAGGCGTGAGGCCAAGAGGCTGAGGGAAGGGCAGGAAAGCTGGCCGGGCTTGCTCCTGCTGGCCACACTATGGGCAGATGCCTGGATAGATGATCTAACAGTCGGTAGTCTCAGAAGCTGGAGAACCAATTAAAAACACAGGAAGGTGAAGTGTTGGCAAAGTAAGGGCCACGTTATCAGTGGGAGAAGGACTCTCTTATGCTAGGTCATTGGCCTAGCTCAGGGTTTCTGGTACAGGCCTTTCTCATCTTAAAGGAACCTGTTCTCAGGGTATTTGGGGCCCATGAGAATAAGGCTGAGTCTGTGAGCTTATGGCAGTTTTGTGACTTTCTACCTTTCTACAACAGAATGAAAAGAAGAGTGTGAAGATGATGAAGCAAACGGGTTTATTTAGAATTGGCTTCATAGAGGAAGTGAAAGCACAGATCCTTGAAATGAGGTATAAAAAGGGGAAACTCAGCATGTTTGTCTTGCTGCCATCTTACTCTTCAGATAACTTGAAGGGTCTGGAAGAGGTAAATCTTTATTTTCATGTCTCTACAAAATATTTCATTATAGATATTTGGAGAACAACATTATCTCCCAACCATGTTGTGAGGAAGGATGGTACTTGAATTACCAGACACATAAAAGATGATAGAAGAATCTGAATTAGATGAGATATTTATTCCTCATTTGTTGTGACCTAAAGAACAAATGCCAAAAATGTCAGAAAAAGAGTTTCTTCTCTAATCTCATAGCTCTCTGCAATTCTTTTTTTTCCAAACCAAGGAATTAGGATACTGAATAACTTGAGAATTACTACAAATGAAACAGCATTGCTAACTTCTGGCTTCTTAACTCATACTGTTTTGCTATAGTTCAGTTAAAGGCCCTTGAGCAGAATCCTTTTTTTTTGAGTCCTTGTGCCTTAATAAAAGTGGAGATACTGATACTGTGACAGATTAGTTGTTAGGAAGTAGTGAAGGCTGGGAAAGCTCAGCTTGACCTGAGGATAAGGTAAAGAGGTAAAATTGGAAGAAGGGGAAAAGAAAGAGAGGGAAATATTATATAGAAATTAAAATAGCAATAACTACTATTCGAAATTTACTATGTGCCCAACACAACATTAAGCCCTTTAAATATATTATTTTGTTCAATCCTTGCAGGATTCTAATCTTATTTCTGTTTCACAGAAGAGGAAGCTGAACTTCAGAATGTCAAGGCATAGCCAAGCTCACTCTATTAATCAACTGAGCTTTGCTGAACTTTCATACTAGTCTGTCTGATGCCGAAGCATACAGGAACCCAAACTAGTCCAAAAATTCTCCTAAAGAGGAAAGAGACTTGCTTAGAGGAGTTCTAAATAAAACTAGACTATTAGGAGGCTTATGGAAAGCTTTAAAAGTTGTTACCACCTGTTGAATTTGACTCAGGCCCTTTGAGCACCATCTGACCCTAAATGTTCTTTTCTTCCCCTTGTAGCTTGAAAAGAAAATTACCTATGAAAAAATATTGGATTGGACCAGCCCAGAAAATATGTCTGAAGAAACAGTAGCTGTCTCCTTTCCTCAGTTCACACTGGAAGACACCTATGATCTCAGCTCACTTCTACAGGGGATGGGCATTACAGATATCTTTGATGAAACAAAGGCCAATCTTTCTGGAATCTCTCTAAGCCCTAATTTGTTACTGTCAAAAGCCATCCACAGGGCATTTGTGGAGGTGGATGAAGATGGCACACAGACAGTTGCAGCCAGTGGGGAAAAGCCAGTTGACATGGAAAAGTCAAAGCCATCCTATGTGATATTTAATGCTAATCGCCCTTTTGTCTTTCTCATCAGACACAACAAAACCAAAACCATTCTCTTCTATGGCAGGGTCTGCTCTCCTTGAAAGGGGTGCACTGCCTAGTACATACATGGGATCTGGAAGAAATGGCAATACAGTCTTCCCTTTGTGTAACATGGGCATTTGCATTATCACTAATCCATAAAACTGACTGTGTTACCATTGCAGCTCTATGCTCCTTTCCTCCAGGCATCACTGGGTGCTTGTCCTGATGTCCTCTCACCCCATAGTTGTCTTTCACACAAGTCCTTCAGCATCGAAGTGCCCTTGCTCCCTCCTTAATCTTTTCACATCATCAAATTTTCAAACATACAAATTCACCCTCTGTAAAGGTCAGCACAATTCAGAGTGGTGTTGACTTTATTTAAGCTACGTACCTCCTCAATAAGGATTCCTGAAATTTCCAGTCATTTGACCATTTCTAAGAGATGGCAAAATCCAAAGCCACTTTAATATAAGCAACAAAAGAAAAAGTTTAACTGGAATGTGTTTCAGAAACTCAGCTCTATTTCTTTTGGCATTTGTAATTCTGTTCCATCACTGAGCTAGAAGCCCAGCCTCTTCTTCTCATGTGCCCTTCTACTACATGCAAGATGTTATGCCCCATGAGATACTTCTCATTTGGGAGCAATTAGGGCTTGAGGGTGTGTTTACAGGACAGCTGAAGGATTTAAGAATGACCCAACAATGTTCACTCTGCACAGAGCATGAGAATGTTTGTCTTATGAATTTGACATTGATCCAAGAGAGTGGCAAATGGATTTTAAAAAGATTGGTTCCAGTTTTCCCTGTTGAGCCCCATAGGGTGTCATCGGCAAGCACTTCCTTTGGTTTCTTCTTCACCTCCTCCTGTAGTTCTAAATAATGTGCATGCTGAGGTGGGGCGATGCTCACCTCCTGCCCTCATGTTGACTGACCAGGCTCCCCATTCCCCTGTGTACATCTGGCCGCCTGGACCTATTTTTCCTGCCAGGGGCCGCCTGTCTGGCCATGTCCTAGAGCTGTCCTGGGCCTGGGTACGATGCAGGTGGAAACCTTGATCAGGTAGGCTATTGGCTTCATATGACACTCCAGTCTTGCCATCAGGTCCTGAGATGCTATCTCTATTTCTTTTGAAAGCCTGATTCCACTTCTGAAAGTGCAGACTCCTGGGCCTGGGACCTTGCCTCTGATATGGCAGTCTAAGCGCTTGATCTCTGCCTTAGCTGAACCTTCTGGAATGACTGCTGACATGTCTGACTCACGGAATTGGTTAATTCCCTTGCCTTGCCCTGTGACTGTCCTCTCCATTGCCACTGTTTGGGCTAAGTGTGGTTTTGAGCACCACCTGCTCTCATCCTGACCCTTTCTCTCCACCAGGTCTCCCCTGAAGAGGGTCCACTTTCTTCATGCAGGCTTCTTATTAAAGTTAATTTATGGTAAAACAACAACATTTCCTTCCCCTTGGTAATGTGAGTTGGATAATCAAATTCTTAGTCTGCCCCATGGCTCCTTTTGGGGCTGACGTTTTGAGAGCTGATTCTATGCTGATCTTGGTGTCACTGTCATATGGAGCTGGATGACATTTGACCTGCAAATCTGACATTGTCTGTCACTTCCCACGTTCTTAGTCTCTCCCCTGGTGAACACTTTTTCTCCTTTATATTGGGGTTTCCAAGAATTTGAATTATGAGAGAAAATGTATCTATTTAAATAAGGGGAAAGGGTGAGATTCTCCAAACTTTCTGTAAATCAGTAACCTCATATTCTTTATTAACCTTTGATTGATTAAAGTGTTTCTCCTTTGTGAATGATACAGCCTTGTCATTAGTTAAAATGTGTACAATATATTGCCAGCTGACTTTTTAGGCTGCCTTTTTTTATTTTTGCATGGGCAGGCACTGGGACTCAAACCCGGGTCTCTGGTATAACAGGTGATGACTCTGCCTGCTGAGCCACCGTGGCCCGCCCGCCAGCTGACTTTTAAACATGACAATTAAAAATATTTTCATCCAAAAATATGGAAATACATAAGCTATGAAATTAACAATTTATCCAAGTTATATAGGAAAAATCTATCTTGCTTTTGTCATATTTTCTCCCATCTTTCCATAATAATTACATATGAAGGTATACAAAAAAGATGAAAACTCACAACAATTCTAAAACCTAAGAGCAATAGTGAGCTGATCATGATAACGTGAAAGAAATTTCTGCTGATTATATTAAGGGGGGCTGGACTAAAAGGGCGTGGTTGAGGGGTGACCTGTATTTTGCCATTTGTCAGTCAATCTGCCTTGTTTCTTCTCACCAGTGTCTTCTGCTTGGTTCGGAAAATGAGATCTCTGCCAACCTAAATTCTCAACATCCATTTCTCCACTTGGTTCTTGCTCCTGTCCTCTGCCTTGCCCTCTATCTTCTTTATCAGGTTTGTTTTCCTTCTGCAGATATTTGAAGACTGAATGAAACTCCCCTTGGGGAAGGGTGGGGACAAGCATTGGTGTTTTAGACGTTTTAGTCATCACAGATAAAGTATTTTTGGTGGGGACAAAGACAGGATGGATCCTAGAAGCTGAAAATTCATGGGCTTATTTCATCCACTCTACTTGTTTAGAGTGTCAGAAAACCTGGCCATATAGGGAATCAAAGATGCCCCCTTAGCCTAGCAGAACTACACTAGCCAGAAGGCAATCAGACACTGGGAATTAGGCTCAGGAACTATTGACTCTTCATTTTTCCTGCTTCAGCAAGGCCAATCCTCCCATATGGCATCCAGAAGCAGAAAAAGCATGCAGGGTGGTAGACTTCATTATTTGCTAGAAAACCTACCAGTTCATGAAAATCGCCAGGAGAATGAGCTGCTTCATTTCTCAGTTCCAGGTTCCCCCAAATGTAGCAATGCTGACAGGTAGAACAAATAAGATATATTTATCTATATTGATTTCTTTATGTTGGCTATGAATATTTTGGTAAGAAAACCATGGATGCATGGTACCCAACTGGCTTGCTGGTATTCTCTCTTTCAACAGGCTCTGTATGTTCTGTTTTATGTCAACCCAAGTTCTCCTTCTGATCTCAGACATTGTCTAGACGTTGTTTCCACTCAAGCTCCTCCCTTGAGATGAGGCACTTCGGAACATGGGTTGCTTCATCCCTAATTGCTGTTTATTTCTTTTGCATGCATGTTCTCTACATATTTTTTTATTACAGTATCATTAACTTGAGGTGGAGGCCCTGTTCTGGGGCAAAAAAGAGAGGAAGCCATGCAGTTATTTCACTGGATTTCTTTGCTCCATGGTTTTATGCCAATTCCAAATGTGTTTTTCATCCACCTCACTCATTTTGTGTCCTTGTTCTCCCAATTGTATTATCTCAGCAAATTTTATTTTTACTCAGTAAACGTGACATGAAAGATATCCCTAAACATGCAAACATTACTTTTTATAAAATTTCTTACTGAAGTAAGGCTGAGGGCAACCCATACAGACTTTGTTCACACACATAAGTTCCAAATGGATCATTCCATGTTCAAGGTTAAGGAAATGGGGAAAATTATAGGGTTATGAAAAAATAGTGCTAAATGGGGAAGGGGTGTATCATGTTGTAGACAGAAAAATAAGACTTCAGAAAATGATCTTTGGCATAAACAAAAGAAAATTTTGGAAAACTTCTGGCATAATCAATAGGATATGAGAAGATAAAACATTTATGCAATTGGAGTAGAAATCTATGAAGAAAAACTGTGATGTGGTGTGAAAGAACTGAATGAGATATAAGAAGACTGTTAGGAAATTAAAAATGCAATAATGGAATTTCAATAAATTTTAGAGGCAACGAAAAAGCAGAATTGACACAATGTACAATTTAATATGTGATAAATGGGCATATTTGAACGTCTCTTTTGAAATGTATGGAAACAATAAGAACGAAATTGGTAGGTATAAATAGAGAGCAGGAAGTAAACCCAAGAAGTAGGGTGTTTCTGAAGAAAGTAAGTTTATGGATAGGAAATAGTCAAAGAAATATGAAAGAAAACTTTATCTTGGAAAATTACCTGGTGACACTGATTGATTTCCCAGAATAAAATAAGTGAAAATAGCCATCTTAAAACCTAAAACAGGGCAGGCCACGGTGGCTTAGCAGTCAGAGTTTTTGCCTGCCATGCTAGAGACCCGGGTTCGATTCTGGGTGCCTGCCCATGTAAAAAAATAAAAAAATTGGAACAAAAAAGTTGAGGGAAAAATCTTATTAACATTTAGGCAGACAAAAAAAAAATTGTTTACTTATTAAGGATAAAAAAAGCAGATGGTCCTCAGACATTTGTGCTGCATTAAATTTCTGAAGATGATGAAACAGTCTGCATGTTTTAAGGGAAAATTTATGATTAAGGGATTTCATACCCAGTCAGTTTGGCTTTTGTGTGACAATGTAAGAGAAACCCATTCTCAGAAGTGTTTCCATGTTGAGTACAGGTATATTTAATCTCTAGCACCTGGTACCAGCCTCTAAAATAATAGGAATTGAAATTAAATACATATTTTGAATGGAATATGATGCAGTCAAAGACTCCAAAAGGTCAGTAAAGAATATCTTCAAGAATAATGTGATCCCAGGTAGAAAATCAAGAGGAGAAATTCTTCATTTTAAATTCCTGCTGTGACCCAAAATTGTTGGCTACTGTGACTCTTCTTCTTAGCACTGACTGCTTTCATATTGGATGAGGGCATATGGTGAGATTAGATATCCAGAATAAGGCAGCAGCCAAGGAGTCTCTGAATTGCAACAATAGTAATATCTAATATTTATTAAGGGCTCATTGTGTACCAGAATTAGTCTAAGACTTTTAAATGTATTATCACATTTAATCTTCTCACCATCTGAGTTGTAAGTTGTTGCTATTATCTATATTTCACGGACGAGGAAACTGAGGCACTGAGAGATTAAGTAACGTGCTTAAATTCAGCAAGCTAGCAGATGATTGAATTAGGTTTCAAACCACAATGCTTGGTTCCCAAGTCTGGTTCTTCACCGTTATGCTCTATATCTTTTACGTGAAGGATATAAAGAATACAAGAGGTCATTTGTGTCCATTTATTTTGCAGATGTGAGCATTGAAGGCCAAGGACTTACTCGAGATAAACAGCTTTGGGTGGCTGAGTAGACTGAATAGTTGAGAGCAACTTTGAGCTGGAAGGTGGGGAGATTCAGGGAGCTGAGGTGCAAGGGCAGTCAAACAACATGTGCTGGTTTAAGCATGAGGTAGGAGCAGCTGGGCAGCTCTGGGCAGCAAAGGCGTTTCCACCAGGCTCGGGCAGTAAGTGGCACTGCCAAGTCTCAGATGCATAGCAGTTTTCCCAGGTGTCCCGCAGTACCAAGGGAGAGCTTCCCACACAAGATTCATGTTCAGGCAATGGGGGCACAGCATGGTGAAGATAATTAACATGCTGAATTATATATATGAATGTCATTAAAAGGGGAAATTTTAGGCTGTATATAGGTTACTAGAATAACAATACAAGAATAGGACAGTACAACATAAACAGTGAACTCTAATGTGAACTATGGGCTGTATAGATTCTAATAATATTCTTTCATCAATTGAAAGAAAGGTAATGCAAAGTGTTAATAATGGAGGGAGTGGAGGTATATGGGAACTCTATTTTCTACTTGATTTTTGGAATTAAACTTAATTATTTTGAAAGATCAGTGAGTGGACTGAATAGAAGAATGAACATCTCTGAAGAGTCAGCTGGAAGAGTCTATAAAACATAGAATAAAAGGATAAAGAGATAGAAAATATTTAAGGTTCACATTAAATGGTAATCTCCACAATGTTAACAATGCTAAGGGAACTGCAAGATAGATTAAGAAATTCCAACATTCATTAACAGGCATTTCAGGAGAAAGAACAGAGGGAGGACGTACTCAAAGGAAAAAGACAAGAAAAATGTTTAGAATTGCAAAAAGCCACGCATCCTCATCTTTAAAGGGCCCATTGAGAACCCATGGCTCCACATTGCAGCACAATTATAGAAGATCAAGGAAACAAGGAAGTATTCTAAAACTTTTCTGAATTAAAAGAAATAGAATTCATTCAATGGAATGAGAATCAAATTGAGTTTGGACTTTTTTTTGACGCTGCCAGAAATCACAGGACAATATTTTGAAGTTCTGAGAGAAAAATATGTTGAAGCTGGAATATTTACCCGTACAAACCATTATTCATTGTGAGGGCAAATGCATGAGCAAGGACAGTAAGTTTCCTATCTGCAACTTGGAAACCAGAAGTTCATTCCATTTTTTTTAAAAAAATGAATTAAGAAGAAGATATGGGGTATGAGTAGCAGTGATGTGAAAAAGTAAAACTTGATTTAAACTGAAATTAGAATTAATAATTAAAAGACTGAGAGTCACATGATCTCAAGATGAGAGGTAGAAAAGGGTAGGGTTGAGGAGGAAGAGGGAATAAGAGAGCTAGGGGAGGGATGGAAATAAAAGCCCTGGGATTCAACTTATATTTCAGGGAGTGGCAAGGAGAATAGTTTAATCGTAGACATTAATAGAAAATTATGTCCAATAAAGATAACCAGTTGGAGAATTGAGATAGGAGAAAATTTTTTCAAAATATTACGGAATAAAAGAATACTTCATCAAGCCAAAGAAATGTGGAAAAGAAAAATGGAGAAACAAGAAAGCATGGTGAATACAAAACATAAAACAGATAAAAGACAATATCTGGGGGTGACTAGTCTCAAGAAATGTGAATGAACTAATTTGACAAATTAAAAGACACTTGTTAAAAAGATAAAAACCCATTTGTTGACTGTTTGTAGGAGACAACTCTAAAAAAGTAACACACACGTAGGAAAGTAAACATAATGGTAGAGAAAATGTTAGCACAGGGGAAGCAGGGATGACAATAACATCAAGGAAAAAAATCTAATTCAAAGTCCAAAACAGTAACAGAGACAGAGGCGAATATTTCACTTTGACAAAAGATGCCATTTATCAAAAATTAAAAAAAAACAACACCTAATTGCATAATTTTAAAATACAAAGAGATATAAATTAAAGCAGAAATTAAAAAAAATCTCCAAAATGATGGATGAACCTAATACAATTTTTCTTGATATGAATAATTCAAGTAGGAAAAACTCATACTCAGAGTAAATTGTAAAGCTTTTAATGCATTTATTAGAAAATGAGAAATACTCAAAGCACAAAAAAGTTTTTATCAGAAGTTAAAAAAGGAACAATATATTTCATACACTCAAATAAAAAGTGAAAATAATAAAGATAATGAAATAGGAGACAAAAGATATTTTTCAAAAAAGAATTGGCAGTAACATAAACAATTTAGGAAAAAGAAAAGGGACCAACTAAAAATTCTTGATATTATAAATCATAATAGAATGTTATGCACAATTTCATATCAACAAATTTAAATATCTAGAAAACTGGATGATTGTAGAAAGAGATGTTACCAAAATTGGCTCCAGAACATAAAAAAAAGGATCAGCATGGAAAAAAATGGAAAAGATGGTCAGACCTCTATTGTAATAATTGACACCAACCTAGGCGGTTTTACATATCTTCTAGGAATAGTGAATTCTGATATCATTTTCACTGTTTCAGACAAATGACTAAGTTAGAAAGCATCGTAATTCATTGTATGATGATGGCACAACCTTGACACCAAATCCTGCAAAGATAACATCAAAGAGATAATTCAAATTTAAATGTAAAACTCCTAAATGCAATATGGCAAATCACATCTAAACACAAGTATGGTATCCTTCAAAGAGGCCATGTCCACAAATCGCAAGTCCCTGCTCCGCAGGAATAGCTTAAATAAAAGCCCATCCTTATGAACATCAAAACCAAAAGATACCTATGAATAAATGTAACAGAAAATAATTATGTGTGATGAATAGCAAATATGGAAAAATAAGGAAATCTAAACACACAGCTCAATGAATTTCCACCAAGTGAAACCATCCCCAGCTCAAGACATAGGATGTCATCACCACCCAAAGCCAGCATGTCCTTTTCCAGTTACTACTTTCATCATTTCCTTCAAAAGATAAAGAGTGTCCTGACTTCTAACACTATAGTTTTACCTGCTTTCGAACTGTGTATAAATAGAATCATACAGTATATGTGTTCTTGGGCATTTGATGCCTTTTGTTTAATATTGTTTGTGAAATTCATCCATGATGTTGATTAGTAGCCTTACTTCATTCATTGTCATTGCTGTATGGTATTTCATTGTGTGAGGATACCAGACTTTGGCTATATGTTCTACTATTGGTATTCACTGGGGTTTCCAGGTTTTTAGTATTATAAACCAAGCCGCTAGAAACATTCTTGCACGTGTTTCTTGGTGCCATGAGCACACATTTCTGATGGGTGCATTTCTGGGTGGAATTGCTAGGGCATAAGGTGTGTATATATTCAACTTTAATAGTGTCTTTTGATTAATGCAAGTTTTTCATTTTTATGTAGTCCAGTTTGTCAATCTTCCCATTATCGTTGATGCTTTTGCTGTGCTCCATTTAGGTCTGTGATTCATCTATAGTTGATATTTATATATGGAATGAGGTAGTAGTCAAGGTTTATTTTATCTCCACACGGATATTGAATTGACTCAGCATAATTTATTGAAAAATATTGCACAGTTCCCACAGGTCTGCAGCAACACTTTTTTTTTTTTTTTAAATCAAGTATCCATGTATGCACAGAATCTTTTCTGGGCTCTGCTCTGATATATTCTTTGCCAAAACTACACTGACAATTCTGTAACCATACGTCTTGTTATCTGACGGAGCCTATCTTCCCTCCTTGTTTTTCAAGAGGGTTTTGGTTGCTCTTGGTCCTTTGCTGTTTCACATAAGTTTGAAATCAACTGGTCAACTTTTGGAGAGAAGAACCCTCCTTGGATTTTGATTGAGATTGCATAATTGATTTTGAGAGAATTGACATCTATACAATATTGTCTTTTAAATAATAAATACAGTATATCTCTCCATTTATGTAGGTCTTTAATTTCTCTAAATGATGTTTTATCATTTTCTATATAGAGGCTTACACATATTTATTTTTACTAAGAATATGATGCCCCTTGATACTATTTTAAGTATATAAAAAGTTTAAATTTTGTAACAGTATGTGGGTAGTATAAAAGTATATTTGATTTTTACTTTGACCTTATATTCAGTAGTCTAACTAATCTTATTTTAAATTATGTGAATGTATATGTGAATTCCTTTGTGAATGACAGTTTTAATTTCCTTTTTAATCCTTTTAACTTTAAATCACTTACTTACCTTATGGCACTTGTTAAGATCTCTGGTTCAATTGTTCATGGAATAAGTGACAGTAGGCACGCTTCTTTTGTTTTTTTATCATAAGAGAAAACTTACTCTCTCTGAGTCACCTCTCTTTCTCTCTCTCTCTCTCCATTTCTTTCTATTTATAGATTCTAATGAGAGACACAGAAGATGAGTATGTTCTTTGATTAGTATGTAAAGATGTCATTTTAATGTATTAATTCCCAGAGGTCCCAATGAAATCCCAGGAGGACATTTCATATGACTTGATAAGCTGATTCAAAAAATTTTTTGAAGGAGAATACATCCAAGAAACACTAACAGATTCCTGAAAATAGAAATGAAATGAGGGGCATGGACTAGATGTGCAAACACATTTATCTTAGATTGGATACCCTAAAAACGGGGCTGGGAGCAGGGATTCCTGTATGAGTAATTTTGGGGGGGATTGAGAAGAAGTCCTCTCAGAAGAAAAGGAGTGAGAGAAGCAGCACAGGGCAAGGGAGGGAAATGTGAATTAGTCATGTGGTCTCAGCTAGAGTCTGGCTCAGTCTGACCCCACAGAGGAGCTCTGAAACACACACTGTACCGCAAGGTAGTACCACCTTGATGCAAGGGCTGGTACTCGTGGTACTTTTTACTCATGCTGGTGAGTCACTGACCCAGGTGTGTCCTGGCTGGGGGGGGTGGGAATGGTTTGTAGCTTCTCAGGCAGGCGAGTCCTGTTTAGCTGAGAGCAATTCACCTGAGAAAAGGGAGGTTACAAATTATCAGCCGAAATTGCCAGGTGCGCCGGCTTGAAAAGGGAGCCCGGTTGGGTACCATAGCATCCATGACAATATCATGGACTTGGAGAAGAGAAAGGTTACCAGCCAGTATCACTTACTAGGGATGCAGAGGCTACAACTGTGAGTTACGGGCCGGGGTGGGGAACCCATGAATATTCTGGTTCAGAGCTTAACTATTGCCTCTCCTTACTTATAAGCACAAGAACCCGAAGATCCTACTCATCAACATATATATATATATATATATATATATATATATATATATATATATATATATATATATATATATATATATATATATATATAAAACCTCTGGGACAGTTTTGATGTTAGAAGAAGGAAGAGCCTGAGGAAATAGAGGAAGGGGTTGGGGGCCAGCGATGGGAGGTTGTGATGATATTGCGAATTAGGTTTAGAGGGAGCAAGGATGAGAGTCTGTGACCAGAGGCAGGGATGTCAGTAGTCAGCAGTTTACAGCAGGAGCAGTTTCTGGTGATGGCAATGCCCAGTGTATGACCACCTGAGTGGGTTTCCATAGAGGGGTGAAGGTGAAGGTCAGGAAAGTGAGAGATGCATCCACAAGAGCTGTGAAGATGTACCGAGTGGCGGCAGCAATTAGAGTGGCCAGGGAACCTGGGACCAGGGTGCCAGAGGGGCCTTTGGTTGCGGAAAGGGTAGCGCAGCCAGATGCTGTGAGTCTCCAAAGGGGAATTTTGAAAATGATGGAAGGAAGAAAGGCTTGGAAGAAGCAAGAGTGCCATGGGATCTGGAACCTTGCTTCCGGATCTCAAGATATGGGGGAAGGAGTGGTTGCCCTGTGAGAAGACTTTGTAGAATGAGGTGGTCATCTGAGGAAAGCCACAGGTTCTGTGAAAGTGGATCATAGCGAAAACGCTTCAAGAAAAAGGAAAATGGAAATAACCAGGCAATAGAACAGGGGGTCTAGGGGACACACTAAAAAGATTAGAAGACATCAATTTATAGGAATATTAGAATCCAGTGCATTATTGGTGACTCCAAGATTTCATGCCATATTTAAAACACTAACATTTCCATTGCATCGGCATCCAGTTTCCTCCATAACAAATTGCTCCTTCTTTTAAAACTTTAGTTGATTTGCTTATTTCTCAGTGACAAGAAAGAAATTAAATACTGCTTTGAGTTTGCTTAAGAAGCTGTAATCAAAACGTGAGAAAGAAAAAAAGCAAAGGGTGGCCCTTGTGGTTGCTTGGTACATTTGCCCAGGCCTTTAGCAGCTGCTTCTCTAAGGAAGTGCTTCTCTGGGCAGGAGGGAGAGTGAGTCTGCCCGTCTCAGACTGCTGCTGGGCAACGGTGACAAACTTTCACACCCTTTTACTGAAGGCTAAAGCTGGAAATAATTAAAGCACGGTTTCTTTTAATGAACTAGTAGAGTCAGTATAAATACCCCAGGAAAAACTGGAATTTCAAGGTGTAATTTCTGAGGTTTTTTTTTTTTTTGATAGTGTTGCTAGTGTTTTCCCAAATCATTGACATTGGAGGTTGTTGGATTTATGGATTACTGGCACTTAGCACTAGGTCAGGTACATGGCTGACTCTCAGTAAATGTTTCTTGAATGAATTAAAATTAGAGATTTTATAACTAATAGACAGAATACTTGAAAATAAAAGATGTGTTTACGTATGTGGCTCTGTGTCCAAACTTGTTTTACATCTTTTTCTTACTTCATTTTAGCAAGATAATTTTCTTCTTTGAACTTGGCATCCCCAAATAATGCAACTGAAAAATTAACTTTATTACAGGACATGGACTTGTCAGGACACAGCTCTCTACATCCATGGTGAATAAAGTATGAATTTAATTCAGGATTCATCAGGCTATAAACCAGGGGTTCTCAACCTTAGGTACTCATTGTAATTTCCTGGGGTGATATAAATTCTGACTCCTGCTTCCCATGCCAGAGAGCTTGATTCTGTTGGTCTGCGGTGAGGCTTGTGCATGGAATTCTTTTTTTTTTTTTTTGCCATTTGCATGCTTTTTTAAAAAAAAATTCTATTAAGGTAACGTGTATATAACATAACATTTGCCATTCTAATCATTAAGTGTGCAATTCAATGGTATTAATCGCGTTCATAATATTTTGCTACTACACATCCATTGCTGAAATTTTTATCACCCCAAAATAGAAACTCTGCACCATTAAGCAGTAACTTCACATTTTCCTCTCCCCCAACCCATAGTAACCTCTAACCCATGATTTTTCATATTCTAGATATTTCATATAAGTGGAAGCATACAATGTCCTTTTCGTCTGGCTTATTTTACTAAGCATGGTATCTTCAAGTTTCATCCCTTTTGTAGCATGTCTCAGAGCTCCATTCCTTTTTATGGCTGAGTAATATTCCCTTGCATCTGTAAACCACATTTTGTTTCTCCATCCATCTGTCGATGGGCACTTGAGTTCTTCCACCTTTTGGCTGTTGTGAGTCATGCTGCTACGAATACTGGTATGCAAATATATGTTGAGCCCCTGTTTCCAGTTCTTCTGGGATGTTCTTGCTGAGTGTTAATTCACGTTAAGAAAATTTATAGTAACATAGAATTACTTTTCTAAAGTTTCCCAGGGGATTCTAATGTGTTCCCAAGGTTAAGAACCACTGCTACAGACAGCTCCTTCCAGGGGGCCCCTGATATCTTGGTCTTACCCCTTGGATCATTGACTTTTCTAATGTTACCCTTTAGCTCTGGGTCAAGTTCCTGCTTTTTTGCCTTGTTTTGTCCCCTGGTTGATTTAGGTGTCTTTCTGTTTGGACCCAAGAGAAGAATTTCTAAGGGATTTTAGAAAAGTTAGAATGTAAACTTTATTCCTCTAGTGATGGGAAGATGTCAAAGGTACATAGACTGTTTGAGTACAGCGCACAATACAATTGCTGATAACCTCAAGTGCATAACCTTGTGGCAATGAAGGCTAGAAAATCAAATCCTCAGTTTTGTCATAAACCTTGTGTGCTACTTTTATTGGGGAAATCATCATTGAGAAACCAAAGTGTTCCATTGGAAAGGCAAACTATAATGACTAGGGAGAGGCAGAGAGAACTATAAATGCAGGATCTCAGCTGCTCATTTTATACACACTTCCTAGTCCTTGCCCGACTACCTCTGTCTCTCTGAAAGCCAGGTAAGTGCTTCCTTTAGCTCCACCTTAAGACCTCTGTATTTTGAGAAAAACATGTTTGTTAATTTGAAAGAAATGATTTTATGGTGCATAGACTTTCCTTGGGGTGTTTTTATTTAATCCAGTGCTTATACGGCATGACAACGTACCTTCTTTATCTTGTTTGACATTAATTTAATTATTTTTATTACTGGATTAACCTGTAAGGAAATCCAGATACCTGGGGTTGAAATGGAAACTTTAACACCAGATGGAAGATGCCTTAGTAGGCATCCACATTTATCTCACTTTTGTTTTAGTATTCCTCTTAAAACTTTTATTAACTAGTTATATAACATAGTTGGTGATGAAGAAAACATAAAAAGTACCCCTATTTTTGGTGAAAATTAATTGCTCTTTAAAAACTTTTTTTTGTGTGATATTAAAAATAACACAAAATCATTGTAGAAGACTGAAACAATTCAGAACCCTTTCTCCCCCAACTAATAACCCGTAGCCAGATTTATGTCATTGCTCTCTAAAGAAATTTCAGCTCAGAGGCGTATGTGGTTAAGGACTGAGGTTTGAGACAATGAATCCATCCTGCCACTCCCTGGACTGAATTTTGAATCAATTGAGAAAAAGAAAGTATCAGAAAAAGATAAAAGTGCTGGCTTCCTTATTATTAAAGCTGGTTTGGAGAATTCTGCTTGGATCTGAGCCCCAGGCAGAGCATCTGGACAAACTGGGTGTGGGCAGGACAAGGGCTGGGCTTGCCCAGTGAGCTCAGCAGGAGGAGGCGACCGGGAGGCCAAAGCAAGCAGGATCCAACAGAGAGACAGAAGCTAGGAAGGTAGCAATCCTGCTCCCTGGGGAAATAAGAACTGAGAATCACCCTATGAGTCATGTTTCCTCTCAAGAGAAGTGGTGGGAAGAAGGCAGCAGACCCTTTCACTGGGAGGGTAAAATTGCTATTTTATGGATCAATGCAGAAAGAGGGAGAGGGGAGGGAAATGTCTCACCAACATGAAGCAGCTAAAATGCATAAAGAGAGTATAGAAACCCATTCTCAGATGTTGAGAAAATAGATAGACAAATAGACAGATGGATGATAGAGATAGATTGGATAGATAGATAAATAAATAGATGGATAGATAGGCAGATGGATGGATGGACGGATAGACGGATGAATGGGTGGACAGATAGACTGAATGATACAGAAATGTGGCAAAATGTTCAAAGTTGGAGGATCTAGGTATCTGGGTGGAGGCTACATTTGAGTTTCCCGTATGGGTTTATATTATTTTTGCAACTGTCCTATAAGTTTAAAATCATTTCAAAATAAGAAATTAAAAGGCTCATCATTTGTTTTTGATGCTATTTGTTGCTATTCTAGACTTCCCTGATTTCGACATGAATTCACTTGGTGCAGCAATTGATCAGTTTGGGTTTGATCTTTTCAAAGAGCTGAGGAAAACAAACGATGGCAACGTCTTGTTTTCCCCTGTGGGCATCTCGACGGCACTGGGCATGCTTCTCCTGGGGGCCCAAGGCAGCACAGCCTGGCAGCTCCAGCAGGTAGGGACAAGCCTGGGCTGCACACTTACAGACTTGTTTCTGGGACTCAGTCCTCTCCCATTACCTGGAAAAGATGCTCATTTGAACTCATGGGCTAGGAAACCAAAAGAACATATAAAGAAAAGGAGCGATTTCAGGTCCACCAGGGAAGCCTTCTTGCCTCTTTCAATACCACCACACCATCTGCTCCCTGGTACTGAAATTTCTTTAGCATGGGGGCTGGGTGAGTGGACTTACCCAAAACAATTACTCTCACAATTAAAGGCAAGGAGTGGAGGACAAAAGCCCCTGGGGGAAGTGACATAATCCCCACGGGGTATAAATGATTCAACAGTGATGAATAAGTGGGTGGACAAACCAGTACTGGCTCCCTGAGAGTTCAGTGGATAACTCAGACCTTGCTTTGGGTTTTTGCAAGGAGAGAAATGAATTTTCTTTAGCCAAAACCCAACTTTCCCTGACTGATTTTATGCAAATTTTTCTTTGCTCTGACCACTGCAGTAATATATATATATATGTATATATTTTTGCCCCTTTTAGGTGTTTCACTCTGAAAAAGATATAGAAATCTCAAGAATAAAAGCAGAGGAAAAAGAGGTGAGGAGCTATGTCTGGCAGCCTTCAGAATGGTTTGCTTTTTAGGTGGGAGCTTTCTGGGGATAGCCCTCATGGAAGGACACATGTGTGGAAAAAAGGAAACGATGCATGCTTATTATTAAGCAATAATAATCACTGCAGCCTAACCATGCTGCTTGGATTATACAAAAACAATACATGCTTAATGTCATGAAGAGAATTTAAGGGGAAAGAACCACTATAATATATACTAGTAAAAAGGTTTGATAGCCACGTGGATAGGTATTGGAGTTAAAAAGATCTAGGTTCAAATCCTGTCTCAGTTGCCACTTTGGGCAAATTTGCTCTCCTTTTTGAGCCCCTATAATGTGTCCAGGAATGTGTCTGGAACATTCTGGGAACTCACCTAGTATGATAGTATTAGGTGATGTTGTTACTAAATTCTGTTTTCATTTAAAAACCTCTCACTTGTGTTTTATTAAAAATATTAAATGGCTTCCTGGGTTCTCTTCGAGCTCTTGGGTTCCAGTATTCTTCACCTACATGACAATCTGTGCCAACCTGGAAAGGAAGGAAGTTCTCCAGGGCAGACTGAGCATCTGGGGGTGCTCAGCGCTCTAGGGAAGGTCATTGCTGGCTGGTCAGTGGTTGTAACCAGTTCCAGACCCTCATGGAAGCATGGCTTGACCTGCCCAGAAAATACGAGCTGTTCATTTCACAATCCTGCAAGGCCAAGCTGTCTGGGTGACCTGTCCAGCTGGGGCCCCTCTCCGCTCAGCTCTCACTCAGTCAAGGGTGCAGTTGTTTGCAGAGTGCTTTCCATCCAAGGCGTGGAGGCCCAGCAGAACCTTTGTGCGAATCTGAAAAAGGCAGGTCCCGGCTCGGGCGTGGCGACTGGGGTGTGTGGGAGGAAAATTTCAGCTTGTGCGCTGTAAAAACCCTGTGAAGAAGCTCTGTCCTCTCCCCAGGGCCTTTCAGGGTGTGCCCAGGGTGTGAAGAGGAATAGAATTACTTCCTGAAACGATGTTAGAACTGGGACAAGTCTTAGAGGCTGTCCACTGCAATCTCCTCATCCAACGGATGAGAATACACATGAGTAAAGTGATGTACTCAGAGACAAGCTGACACAGCCCCATTTGATTATCACATGAATTCAGAGTTTTCCGAAACTTGCTTTTAAAAAATGGTTATGAAATCGTAAGACCTATATAAAAAGATGATAAAGAACAATGCAATGAATACGTTTTTAACCCTTCCCCTCAGTGTAAGAAAACCAAATCAGCAGATCCCTCTGGGATCCCTCTGAGCACACCCCATCCTCTCCTGCAGAGGAAGTTCCACTGGGAATTTGGTGTGCATTATCCCCATATATTTACCTTATTACATATAATAGCTTTACAACTTGATTTTTTTTTTTGGCTCAGCATATTTACAAGATTTGAACTATTTTTGAGGGATACTTGTAGCTCTAGTTGATTCATTGTCGCAGCTGATTATCCATTTATCCTGTTGATGGGTATTCTTTCTTTGTCCCTCTCTCCCTTCCTCCCTCTTTCCTTTCCTTCCTCTTCCCTCTGTTCCTTCCTTTCCTGGAGAATTTAAGGTTGAATATCTAGCTCACATTTATGACTCACAATATATTCTGAGTGGTCTAGCATATACCTAAGGGGTAGAGGGTACGCATCTTCAAGTTCATTAGATATCATCAAATTGTTTGCCAAGGGGAGTGTATCAATATCCATTCTCCTCAGTGCTGTATACAGGCCCATTTCACACAGTTGAGCCGGGAGGGTGGACCTGAAATCCCTGGCCTTATAGTACCCATTCATATAAATATGCTGATTTTTTTCTGAATCTCTTGATAGTCGTATGTTTTTTCTTTTCTTTGTTAATGGAGTGAATTACATTAATAGAGTTTCTAATGGTAAGCCATTCTTGCATTTGTGTGACCGTTAGTGTGGTCATGATTTCTTTTTCTTAATTATACATTATTGAGTTGGGTTTACTAATATTTTGTTAGGAGTTTTTTAAAAAACTATGTATATGAATGAAATAAATCTATAATATTTTTTTCTTATACTGCCCTTATCCAGTTTTGGTATCAAAAGAATCAGGCTCATAAAATGGCTTGGGCAATATTCTCTCCTTTTTTCTATTCTCTGGAAGAGTTTGTATAAATGCAGAAACACATCTGATTTTTTGGGTGGCATTTGGATTTAAAGTTGCCTGGGCCTGGTGGCATTTTTGTTGTTGATTTTCTTTTCTTTCTTTCCTTTTCTTTTTTTCTTCCTTTCTTTCTTTCTTTGGTTTAGATTTTTAATTAGACAATTTCTTCAATAATTATAGGGTTTTTTTTTGTTTCCTTTTGAGTCAGTGTTAAGTAATATTTTGGTTTGTTTTCCATTTATTTTTTAATTCAAATTTAATTGGGATACAGTTGTTCATGATTTCTTTTATTGCTCTTTGGTCTCTGCTGTATCTAAAGCAGTGCCTCCCTTTTCATTTGCACACTATTTCTTTCCTTTGGTGTCTTTTAGTTTAACAGTCTTGTCAAGTGTAATCAATTTTGTAAGTCCTCGCAAAGAAACACTTTGTGATCCTTTTGGTGCTATTTTATTTCCTGCTTCCTTATCCATCCTTCCTTCATAAATATATATTTTGGTGGTGAGTAGATGGTTGTTATTCTCTTACTAACTTAAACTGGAAATTTAGGCCGTTAATTTTCTAATTTAAGACTCTGGTCTCATCAAATTGCCTTAGAGAAATATTTCAGTTACAGCCCCAAAACAAGATTTATTTTTTAAATTTTCTATGATGGATATTCTTATTTTAGATTTTTGCAGGAGTGTTTTTTCCTTTGGTAAACTTTTACCACTTTTTCTTGGGGGGAGCTGGTAGGGGGTGCATGGTCTGGAATTCAAACCCGGGTCTCCCGCATGGAAGGTGCTCATTCTACCACTGAACCACCTGTGCACCTCCTCTTTTAAACATTAAAAATGGAAAATATCCTAGATACAGTAAGATGAATAAAATTGAAGTGCTCAGCTCAATGAATTTTATAAAGGGATAAACCTGTGTGACTATGACCCAGATAAGAACTTCACCCACACACAACAACACTTCTCATGCCTCTTCCAAGTCATTATCTAGTTACCACCCAAAAGGACTTTTATCATCACAAGTTAGTTTTGTGAGTTTGAGAGGATTATAATGAGCACATTAGATGGCATGCGTCCTTTGTGTCTGGTCTTTTTGGAGTTTTTATGTCGGTGATATTAATCCATATTGTTGTGTATATCATGGCTTCTTTTTTATTGCTGTAAGTATTCCATTACATGACCGTATACTTTACTCGTTTTTCTGTAGGTGAACATTTGTTTTTTTTCTAGTTTTCAGCTATTATGAATCACGTTGATTTCCACATTCTTATACATGTCTTTTGTTGCACATATCAACTCATTTCTCTTGGGTATTTATCCAGCAGTGGAGTTGCTGTGCAACTTATATTTCATTAGCAGTGGATGGACAGTTCCAGTGCTCCACATCCTTGCCAACTTTTGGTATTGACCTTTAAAAAAATTTATTCATTTTGATGGCTGTATAGTGGTACCTTGCGATTTATTTGCATTTCTCTGAGGAATAATGATGTTGGACACCTTTTCATATGTTTATTAGCCATATGATGTCCTCTTTTATGAAATGCTTATGAAATCTTTTATTCACATTTTCCCCTATCGTTATCTTATTGATCAGTAAAAGTTCTTTACAATAATATGGAAACGAATCTTTTTGTCAGGTATAGATATTGGAAATATCCTCTCCCAGTCTGTCTTAGTTTTCCAAGTTTGTTGTGACAAATACCACACATTAAGCCTATGGGAATTTATTGCCTCATGATTTTGGAGGCTACAAGTCCAAAATCAAGGTTTTGGCAGGTTGTGCTTTGTTCCAGAGCCTGTAGCATTCTGGTGCTGACTTGCCTCAATCTTTGGGATTCCTTGGCTTGCATCTCTGCCTCCATCACGTGGCTTCTCCTTGCTTCTACTTTCCTACTCAGTCATCTCTGTCTCTGTCTAGATTTTCTTTCTTGATAAGGTCTCCAGTTACAATGAGTAAGTCTACCTGATGCCACCTGATCAATTAAACCCCATCTAAATAAGATCCTGTTCACAAATGAATCCACACCTTAGCTAATAATAACATCTTCAAAGGTCCTGTTTACAAATGAGTTCATGCTCACAGGAATGCAGATTAAAATGGGAGCATTTGTTTGGTGGGGGACATGACTCAATGCCCAACACAGTCCATGAGTGTTTATCACTCTCTTGATGTCTTTGATGAACAGAAGTTCATAAATTTAATGAAATACTATTTACCAATCTTTTTGTTTAAGATTTGTGCTTTGTGGGTCCTGTTTACGAAATCTTTGCTCACTCCAATATCATGAAAATAGTTTCCTATGTTGTCTTCATTGAGCAACATTCACTGAAATGCATTGCTTGGCAGTGGCAACTTTGTCATAGAACGGGTGGCCTGTATAAGTATGCTTCTGTTTCTGAACTCTCTATTCCATTTCATTGGTCTGTTTGGCTCTACTTGTGCTAACGCTACACTGTCTTGATTACTATGGCTTTATAATCAGTCTTAGAATCTGCCAGTCTAAGTCTTCAAAATGCTCCCTTTGTTCGCTATTGTATTTTTATATACATCTTAGGGTCAGTTTGTCAATTTCCAAGAAACTGACTGCAATTTTTATTTAGATTACATTGAATCAGTAGATTAATTTTTGGAGAATTGCCATATTTGCAATATTGAATTTTCTATATAAGTAAAAGATAATTATCTTTTCTAATAAGATTCATTTATTTTGGTCTTCTTTAATTTCTTTCCAAGGTATTTTAGAATTTTCTGTGTGGTGAGTTTGCACATCTTTCATTAGATTTCATATTTTTGAGCCAAAATATTCATTTTATAGTTCACAATTAACTATTTAAAATTTAAAGTGGATTTCTTTTTTGCCCTATGATTATGAGTTACTAGTTCTTGATATTATATTTTGTTTTGTTGTAGGTATCTTGTTTTTACTGATTTCTAACTTAATAGCATTGTGATAAAGATGTATTCTGTAAGGTACTGATTATTTGAACTTTGTCAAAACTTGCTGTATGGCCCAGTATGTGATCTGCTTTCTTTAATTTTCTCTGCATACTTGAAAAGAATGTGTAATTTTCTTGCTGTTGCTTGTAGGCTTCTAAATACCACTTAAAGCAAACTTGTTTATTTGCACAAGCTTTTATATCCTTTGCAATAGTTTTTGCTTTGTGATTTATCAGTTACCAGGAGAGATAATGTTTAAAATCTCCTTCCAGGATGGCTGATTTGATTGTGCCTTCTTATATATCTGTCACTTTTCTTTTAGCATTTAACTTTTTATTTTTTATTGATATATATTATATATTCACATACCATGTTATCATCCAAATGTACAAACAATGGTTCACAATATCATCATTTAGCTGTGCATTTATCATCACAATTGACTTTTTTTCTTTTTTGTGAAAAATAACATAAATACAAAGAAGCAATAAATTTTAAAGCACATCACAACAATTCGTTGTAGAATAGATTTCAGAGTTTGGTATGGGTTACAATTCCATAATTTTACGTTTTTACATCCAGCTTCTCTAGGATATTGGAGACTCAAAGAAATATTAATATAATGATCCGACAATCATACTCATTTGCTAAACCCTATCTTCTCTGTATAATGCCACCATTACCTTTAATCTTTCTCCCACTCTTTATGGATATTCTGGCTATGCCCATTGTAACTTTCTCATGTTGGAAGGGGCTATCGATAATGTGGGATAGGGAGATGGAATGAGTTGATGTTCTGGAGAGGCTGGTCCCTCTGCATTTAAGGACTTATCTGGTCCAGGGACCCATCTGGAGGTTGTAGGTTTCTGGAAAGTTACCCTAGTGCATGGTATCTTTGTAGAATCTTATATAACCCCCTAGGTGTTCTTTAGGATTGGCTGGGAAAGTTTTGGTTAGGGTTTGGCAAGCTATGGTAGGTAGCAATGTCTAACTGAAGCTTGTGTAAGGGTGACCTCCAGAGTAGCCTCTTGACTATTTATACTCTCTCACCCACTGATACCTTATTTGTTACACTTCTTTTCTCCTTTTTGGTCAAGATTACATTGCTTATCCCATGGTGCCAGGGTCAGGCTCATCCTTGGGAGTCATCTCCCATGCTACCAGGAAGACTTTCACCCCTGGACATCATGTCCCATGTAAGGGGTGGGTAATGATTTTTCTTGCAGAGTTGGGCTTAGAGAGAGAGGGGCCACATCTGAGCAACAAAAGAAGTCTTCTGGAAATAATCTTAGGCATACCTATAGGTAGGTTAAGCTTTGGTACATACAAAAGCTTCACAAGAGCAAGCCTCAAGATCAAGGGCTTGGCCTATTGATTTGGGTGTCCTTAATATTTGACACAGTATTGGGGTTTCAGGTAAAGTTTAATAGTTCCATATTTTTTCTCCCATTCCTCAAGGGACTTTGATTTCTGATTACTTTTTGATTATCTGATTAACATACTCTGTGATTATCCAGGCATTACATTAATCTATAAAGAATTAAAGGCCCTCATTCTTATTCTGGGCTCCCTGTATTTGGATCATTTAAATAATCTGTCCAGACACGTTGAGTTAGATTATGTGCTACTGAAAATTTAGGTTCTGGACAAAATAAACTTTTCTTCCTTTGGTCTCAATGATTCTGTATTCTCTATTATCTTAATCTTGACCCGAACGTCTTCATGCTTATCTCTAAATACCAGGTTATACATATATAAGATAGCCTCTCAAAATCCAGAAATAACAATTACCAATCTGGACTAATTGTGATTGCTCTAAGAGCTTACAATTTAGGCCTCTGTTTTCTTATAAGTACTTTCTAAATGGGACCATGCAATGTTTGCTATTTTGTTTCTGGTTTATTTTTCTTCACCAAATGTCCCACAGGTTCATTCACAATGTTGAATGCCTCACAACTTTGTTCCTTTTTGTAGCAGCACAACATTCAATCACATGCATACATCGTTGTTCACCAATCTACTTAGTCAGTGCATACTTTAGCTACCTCCATTCACTGGGCTTCATGCATAATGTCCAAAGTCAACAGTCCATCAACACTCTCAATTTTAGATAATTTCGTTGCTCCTAAGAGAAAGATAACCAATAAATACAATCACCAAATAGAAAATCCAAACCTCCCCTTAACTCTTGTCCCTCCCCCCATTATTTATCCCTGGTGTTGCTATGGTATTGTTGATGTTTTCCTGTTAAACATACTCCATAGCATGCAATAGCATATCTGTCACTTTTGGTTTAGCATATATTTAAGCCATGTTATTTGGTGCATTAATTTTTGAGATTGTTGTATCTTTCTGATAAATTAAACCCTTTTCAAAAGGGAGTAATGTTTTATGCTTTAAACATTTTTTTTGCATATAAGCATAGTTATGCAAGGCTTCGTTTGATTGGTATTTTCCTGGTAAGTTTTTAATAACTTTTATTTTTCAAATTTTTTTCTTTATTAAAGAAGTTGTGGATCTACAGAACAATCATGAATAAAATACAAGATTCCCATATACTGTATCACCAGCAGTACTTTGCATTGGTGTGGAACATTTGTTACAATTGATGGTAGCAAATTTTTATAATTGTACTATTAATTAAAGTCCATGGTTTACCTTAGGGGTTCACTTTTTGTAGTACAGTTCCATGGATTTTTGAAAGAAATTTATTCTGTAGCCATATATACAATCTAACATTTTCCCTTTTGATCATATCCAGATATATATTTCAGTGCTGTTAATTGCATTCACAATGTTGTGCTACCATGACAACCATCTATTATCAAAACATTTCCATCACTCCAAATAGGAAACTTGTACATTTTAAGCCTTAATTTTCTACTCCCTATCTTTTATTTTTAACCCCATCTGTTTTTAATCTTTTAATATACATTTTAAAATGAAATAAAAATATCTGGTTGAGAACTGGGCTTTTAACTAGAAAGTTTAGTGCATTTCACATATATTTAGAATTATTCCTACTATATTATTTGAGGCTTTCTTTTTGTTCCTTTCCATTCTTTCTTAAGTTCCTTTGATTGGTATTTATATTTTTAATCACCACTTTCTCCCTTTTTACTATTCTGGGAGTGTTACATTCTATAACTCTACTCTTTTAGTAATTACCCGTAACATTTTAATGAACATACTTCACTTAAAATTAAATTCAATCAATAGCTCTATCCTTCTTCTGAACAATGTACATATCTTCAAACATTTGGATTCCGTAACTTTCCTCCTATCTTATAGGATAGTTGCTTCTGTCTTGTCATTTCATCTATTCCAAAATTTGATATTATCATTGCTGTCTTATATGTTTGCACTTATCTAGATTTATCCTCATGTTACCAATGTCTTTGCTCATCATACCTTCTTAGACCCAGACTTACCTTCTGAGATTATTAAACTTTGTCCCGTAATACATTTTTTTTTGGAAATTTCTTTATTAAGGATTTATATATGGTAAATGCTGTCAGGTTAGTTTTGTTTATGTTCTTGAATGAATGTTTAGCATTATATTCAACTCTAGGTTACTCTCATTCCTTTGAAAATATCATTTTATTCTCTGCTTCTGTTACTGCCTTTGAGAAGCTGATTTAGTAGAAGTTACTCAGTAGGTAATTTTTGGCCACATTTAAGTCTTGCTCTTCTGTTTCTGTTGTTCTTGAAATTTACTACAATGTTCCTCCATGTGGATTTTTCTTATTTATCATTCATCACTTTCATCATGTTTTCTGAATACGAAAATGAATGTTTTTCATTAATTCTGGAAAAATCTCAGCCTCTTAATTTTGTGAATAATTAATTTTCCCAATCTCTCCTTTCTTGACTTTTGGAAGGCTGTTAGGATTCTTATCCTATTTTAGATTTCTTAGTCTCTCATATATTTTGCATTGCTTTTTGTCAGTGCTCCATTGTGAGAAAATTGCTCAAATCCATCTTTTGTTCACTGAGTTTTGCAGCACTTAATCTAATATTTAACCATTTATTGAGCTTTTAATTTCAATGCTTATATTTATTCATATCTGGACATTTAAAGTGATGATTAAAATGACTCAATAGTTTTTGATCATTTTTTTCTTAATCACATTTTTCAGCATCATTTTTTTTGTTAACATTCTCAATGTATTGCTTTTTAAAAGTGATATCTGGTAATGCCAACATCTAAATTCCTGTGGGTCTAATATGGACGTTTGCTATATTTTTGTGATTTTTGAAATGGAGTTTGTTTTCTCATGGTTTTAATTTTGTAATATGGGGTCATATTTGGCTAATAATCTCTGGTACTCTTGAGTCTTGGGCTGTGGTTAGTTTTCTAACAAAGATAATTTTTTTTTCTGGAATAAGATCCTGAGGTGTTCAAAGTAGAATCACTTAAAGTTAATTTCTTAGCTTGGGGTTTCCAAGGTCACAGCAGTTGTATAAGTTCAAACCCAAACCTGTTTGACAGCAGGCCTGTCCTCCTGTTCCTTATTTGTGGGTCAGTTCAGTCACAACTGGCCCACTGGAAAAATACTCCCACTTTGTCCTTCTCTTTGTATCCACCCATTACTCCCCCAAAGATGTCAATGCCCTGACCTGCACATGGCACACTGAGGTCAACCTCACAACCATGGAAAGGCCACCAGCCATTTAAAGGCTCATAGTAGTAAGAACATAACTCAGAGGTCAAATTCAGCCTCAGATATTTTGTTAGAGCAGCACACTTTTACATTTTGAATTTGAACATTTTCAAATATTCATGAACTACCCACAAAAAATGACTGAGCATCTATTTTATGTCAGGTACTATGCTAGACATTGGGACAACAGTAGTGAAGTAAAGAAATAAAACACACCCACAACAAAAAAACCTATGGACCTCTTATTCTTATTCAAGTGGAAGAAGGCCATTTTGTTCTCAGACGTGATCAGGAATAGGCTGATCGGTTGAAAACAAGAATGCCTCTCCCTTGCATCCAGGGTCAATGGAAGCAGCCAGCCCTCTGAAGAAGTCACAACACATGATGCAGGAAGGGTTCCTCTCTGTTCCAGGGAAGGGTGCTGGGTCCTCAGTCCACAATCAGGAAACTGATGGGTCCTACAGAGAAAGGCCCAGAAATGTCTGGGTTTTTTTTTTTTCCAGAGATGAAGATAAATCTTACTTTATCTCAGTGTGGAACACTGAGAAATGGCCATTATACCAGAAGGAGTCACTTTGCATATCCACTGTCTGGAACAGAAATTTCCAAACTTTAGAGTGGATAAGCATCATCCAGGGAATCAACCACTTTCCTCAAGGTACTTAGAGTCTTGTGGGAGTTAAAAAACAGCCTATAGAAGATTTAGACAACAGTTACATGAGAGACCAAACTGTAATGTGAATCACAAAAGCAAGAACTGTGGTACTGGGCAGGCAGGGAAGACAAGTTGGTGGAGCTGAGTTTGGTCGTGATTTACATTATCAGATGATTTGTGTGAACGCCACCTGATGTCCAGGTGCCATATCAAATTCATGGTCCAACCTCAAGGCTGCCAAAGTGAGGTAAAGACCCAGCAGCCATGTTCGTTTGGGGAAGCATCTAGAGTTTCTTTTCCAAGATAACCCATTGAATTTTTGTGTAGATTTTGAAGACTGAGAAGCCAGAAGAGATACACCAGCAGTTCCAAAAGTTTTTGACTGAGCTAAGCAAACCCACTAATGATCATGAACTGAGCATAACCAACAGGCTGTTTGGAGAAAGAACATATCTCTTCCTTCAAGTAAGTTTCTCTCTGTCCACCACATCTGGCCATTTGTGAATGGCCTTGTACCCCTGTGAAGACTGTGGGTCCTGAAATCAGGTTGCCTGCATTGGCCACTTGGGTCTGCCTGTATCCCTGGGTGGGCTCTCACTACCTGCTGTCCAGACATTCAGGCCCCTTGGGAACTTCTTTGTTCTCTTGGCAGCTTCAAACCTTATTTTTGCCTTAACCTCATTGCACCTGTATACAAATGTCTATTGGGTTACTCAAAGCCTTTCGCCCAGGGCCTAAAATTCCCAGCTTACTATATTAGTCATCCCGATGTACAGACAAATTTATTTTGAAATTTTGGCAATTGTAATTTGGCTTTTTGACCCCTTTCTATTCTTTCCCTGTTTCTCTTAAAGAAATACTTAGATTATGTTGAAAAATATTACCATGCTTCTCTGGAACCTGTTGATTTTATAAATGCTACAGAAGAAAGTCAAAAGAAGATTAATTCCTGGGTTGAAAGCCAAACACATGGTAAAGTATGAGTGGGTCCTTCATCTAAAATACTTCTTGAGTACCCACTGTGAGTGAAGCCTGAGCTTGACATGCATGGGATGCATGCAATCAGGATGGGCTTGTAGGGTTGGAAGGATAAGGCTGGGCAGAGAGAGTGGGGGAGGGCACTGAGATGGTGGAGTGGTCTGAGTGAATGTGGGAGGGCCAAGGAGAGCCAGGAGTGGTATCACAGAAGGTCAACTGCCTGGAAATACTTGGGGGAGAAGTCTCAGCACATGACTATAAATTACAACGCCTTTGTGATTCATGAATCTGGGCTTAGGTTTGTCTTGGTTTCCTATCCTTTCCTTTATATAAGAGACTTTCTGAATCTGGGTCCTTAAGTAAAAATGTCATAGGAGGTTTCTTTTCCCTTTGTTAAGTGAGGAACTTACCATCAAGACTTGTCTTGGTGCCTGCAGCTTGGGCTACCTGATCTCATCTCCACTCCAGCTTCATGCAGGGATTATCAGAACTTTCAGCATCAACCACAGTGGAGACTTAACAAATTATAAGGCAAACATTCAAGAAATAACAGAAAATGTTAATAGGGAAACACACTTTGGAAAACAGTAGCTGAGAGTTTAGTATTTGAATCTCAGATTACATTTTTTATTCCCATTGTCATGGAGACCTCTGTTTTTCTTAATGGTTAGTCTGAAAGATAGAAAATAAAAAGAAGCAGAAGAGAAAGGGGGTTTATCGAAGGGTTAGCTGAAGGCAGTATTCTTAGTGTGGGATGGGGTGGGTAACTGAAGTTACCTTGACAGTAAAATAAACAATCTCTAAATCCCAGGTGGTAATGATGCAGGACAGGCAAAAATAAGAATCGCTTACACTTACTGAGTGCTTATTATGTGCCACATGGTGTTCTACATGCTTTACATGCGTTACTCATTTGCTCCTTTCAACAACCCTGTGGGCAAGTTTCATTCCTGTTTTAAAGATGTGGAAACTGAGGCATGGAGAACTTAAATAACTTGCCCAACATCCTTTAGCTGATAAGAGGCAAAACTGGGTGCTAACAGAGGCAACTGACCCCAGAGCCCAGACTCTTACCTGTCACATCTCTCTGCCTGTGATGGGTTAAACAGGCAGTGGACAAAGGAAGAACCTTCTTAATGACTCTCTAGCAAAATCTTTGTTGGCAAGGCCTTCAGGTGCTGGCCTGGCTGCTTTGAATTATTAGTCAGTTCCATCTGCATTGTACCTGCCATGCATTATCACTTGTAATTTTGAAGATGGACCAATATTTGTTGTTGCTCTTCGTTTGCAGAAAAAATCAAGAACCTGTTTCCAGATGGCTCTCTTAGCAGTGCCACCAAGCTGGTGTTGGTGAACACAGTTTATTTTAGAGGACAATGGGACACGGAATTTAAGAAAGAGAATACCAAGGAGGAGGAATTTTGGCTGAATAAGTTATGCTTCTTAAGTTATTTATGTGATGTGCTTCCATATAGGATGTAAAAATCTAAAGTTGTATCTGAGAAAATCTATAATAGGAGATTATATAGTAAATGCTAATTCTTAAGGCTCTGATCTTTATTTTAGGCTGAGCTAATCATTTTAGGCGGTTGTCGTGTACCTCTCTTGACATTACTATGTTCTGTTAATTTGTGCAGGACACAAGTAAATCTGTGCTGATGATGAAACAGCACCATTCCTTTCACTTCACCTCCTTGGAAGACTTGCAGGCCAAAATTCTGGGGATTCCATATAAAGGCAATGACCTGAGTATGTTTGTGCTACTGCCAAATGACATTGATGGCTTGGAGAAGGTAAATGTTTGCATTTCCCATTCTTGAGTTCATTTTCTGATGCTTTGTGTCCCAAAGCTTGATCTGGGTAAACCTGGAAATGGAAATGGCGCCAAGTAGAAGCCTAGAAATGGGACTTTCAAATATTTCACATTCTGAACAGCAGATACAGATGGATGGCTAAGGAGGAACATTACATTGTATTTGGTTTATTGAGAAGAACCATAGTCTGCTATGGATATTAAGACCAAATACATGGGGACAACCAAATCAATGGGCTGAGCCCTCGATCTTGGGGTTCACTCCTATGAAACTTATTCCTGCAAAGGATAGGCTAAGCCTACTCAAAATTAGGCCCCATTTAAACAGTTCTTGAATGCTATTGGGCTTTCAACAAATACATTGATAATTTAAATAAAGAAACATATACGACAAATGCCCACTATATAAAACAATAGCCTAGAGAATTGAAATTTTTAGTCTTATTTATTAATGTTAATAATTTCTGATAGATACAATACAGCATCACACTGTTTTAAATTTTTATTGATAATCATGCCATTCTGCTCTCCTATTTTTTATAAAAATAGATTATAGATAAAATAACTCCTGAGAAGTTAATAGAATGGACCAGCCCAGGGCATATGGAAGAAAAGAATGTGAACTTGCACTTGCCCCGGTTCCATGTGGAAGAGAGTTATGACCTTGAAGCAGTCCTGCCAGCCATGGGGATGGCTGACGCCTTCAATGAGCACAAGGCGGACTTCTCAGGGATGTCCTCAAGGTCTGGGCTGCATGCCCAGAAGTTCCTGCACAGGTCCTTGATGGTGGCAACCGAGGAAGGCACCGAGGCGACCGCTGCCACCGGCATGGGCCTTGTCAACACATCCGGCCAAGATCATGAAAACTTTCACTGCAATCATCCCTTCCTGTTCTTCATCAAGCAGAGTGGGGCTGACAGCATCCTCTTCTTTGGCAGATTTTCTTCTCCTTAGGACGCTCATTGCCCAGCACTGCTGCTCTTGAGAAAAAAATTAAAAAAACAAAAACAAATAATGCTAGACAGTATGAATACAATTACGGAAAGACCTTGTTCTCCAGGTCGATGATTTAATGACTGTAATTGTTTTTGTGGGTTTATAATTTTCTCAGAAGTGAAGTGTCCTTTTGTTTGTGCCACATGTGATGTGAGCCAAACCAAATAATGTATTTGACTCACTGACAATCTCCTCCTAAGATTTTTTTGTAAGTAAATCAATATCATGTTGAAGTCTTATGCACTGAAAAGGAGTGAAACTGTTTCTGCAATAAAGAGGATGGATTAGTGATTGGAGGCCCTCTAGTTCTAATATTTTGGAATTCCATAAAATACACAAGTAAAATAAAACAACAATTTATTCAATCCATGTGTTACTTTTTTCCTTCAGCAGATATTATGGCCAAATGCTCTAGAAAAGAGAATTTTGAAGCAAATTAGAAAACATAAATTAAAACTCAAAGGACAAAACAAAATGAATATATCAGACAGAGAGGATCCCCATATTTTCATCCTCCAGCCTAACAGAGTATATTATTCATTATCAGTTGCATAAGCATTTTGATACAGTGAGAAAAAGGTGATGTATGTAAAGTTTAAATATTGTAGGTGCTCACTGTTCCTGTCCTGCCACTTTTTTAGGTTTTGGAAAGTGCTTTTAGGAGAGTAAGTGGCTTTCTCTTCATTCACGTATTTCTGCTTTTTTTGTCTTTATATGCTTTATGGCGGAGGTCACATTTTATTCTCTTTCCATGTGAATATCCCCTTATTGCAGCACCATTTGCTGAACTTTCGTTTGGCTTTTCATTTGTTTGTTTTGTTTTGGGAAGTGCATGGGCTGGGATAGTTCTGGTTATTCTGTGGGTGAGGTGTGGGTATTCCCACATAATATTTTCTTGAGGGTGGTTTTTGAAAGCTCTGAATCTATTCCTGATGCTCTTTATTGTGGGTCTGGCTTGACTTTATTTTTTCAGTTTTTACCAAGATCACATTACTGACACTTTTAAACAACTGTATTGAACTGTAACTTCCATAGCAACAAATTCATACATTATAAGTGTACAATTCAGTGACATTTAGTATATTTCTCAGGTCGTGCAACTGTTGTCATAATCTGGTGTTTGACCATTTCCATCACCCTGAGAAGTTTCCTTATGCCTGTTACCGTTTCCCTGGCAACCACTGATGTGTCCCCAGTTTTTATAATTTTTTCTTTTCTGGTAGTGCTGCACAGAATTGGTGAGAATGGACACTCCCACCTTGTTTCTGATCTTATGGGGAAAAACATCCAGCTTGTACGGTAAAGTCAGACATCAGATAGAAGTTTATCTTAGACTTTCTTCTCCAGGCACCTAGAATATCAGGCGCGAAAAAACAGGTTCTCAATAGATGATGAGAAATTATCTTGTTGGATAAAATAAGAAATTATCTTATCTTTTATCTAGTAAAGTTGCATTTTACTTTTTGTTATGGAAAGTTTCAGATATTTACAAAAGTAGAAGGAATGGGAAAAATTAACACCCATCCTTATAAAACATCAATTAATGTCTGTTATGGTTAGGTTCTAGTGTCAACCTGGCCAGGTGATGATGCCCAGTTGTCTGGTCAGGCAAGGGCTGGCCCAGCCACTGCTGCGAGGATATTTCGTGGCTGGTTGATAAACTGGAAGGCTGGTGGAGTAAATCATCAGTAATTGATTGCAGCTGTGGCTGATTACATTTACAATCAACTAAGGATGTGTTTCCTGCGAATGAGATGGAGAAGAGAGCATTTTCACTGCTTCTTCAGCCAGTGAGCCTCTCCTATGTCTTCAAGACCCTTATTTGGAGTGGCCAGCTTCACAGCCTGCCTTTGAATTTTGGACTCTTGCATTCCCACGGTTGAATGAGACAACTTTATAAATCTCATATTTACGGAGATCTCCTGTTGGTTGTTCTGTTTCTCTAGAGAACCCTAATACAATGTCCAATTTTGTTTCATTTATTCCCCTTCTCAATACCTTACTCTCAGAATATTTTGAATCAACTCTGAGACATCATATCATTTCATCCTATATAACTGCACAGTTCAATATGTAAGTTCCCAAGGATAAGATTTGTTTTTAAAATCCATCAAAATAGCATTCTCACACCTAAAATACTCGCAATAATTCCTTAACCTCATCAAATGTCCTGTCAGTCTTGACATTGCTCTGGTTTTCTTATAAAATATATTTTAGAATTTGTTTGAATGAAGCCCATACATCCTGGTTGGTCAATATGTCTCTGAAATCTGTTGTAATCTATAGTCTCTCCTCCACCTTCCCATTTGTTTTTCTTTGCAAGTTTTGTTGTTGAAGAAACCAATCATTTGTCTTATAGAATTCCCATAACTTAGATTTTATTGATTACATTTCCATCATACTGTTTATCATGCTCCTGTCCTGTCTATTCCCTGTAAGGTAGTGGATATATTTAGAGTCTTGATCAGACTCAGGGCTGTTGTTTTTGGACAAGATTGCTCTATGGCTGGTGTGGTGTAGTCCCACTGGAGGCCACAATGTCTGGTTATCTGCATCTTCCCTTTGTGAGGTTAGCACTCATTAGAGATGCTGGCCTGGATCCATCTTCATTAAGGATTGTAAAATAGTGATACCGAGTTCCATTATAACTTCTTTATTATCTGGGATATTTCTATAAAGTGTAATTTCCTTCCATGATTGCTTATTTTATTAATTTGAGGTACAGTTCATATAGGAAAGGCAACGTAATGGATGAATTATTTCCCTTGGTGTATTAGTTTTCAAAATAATGTATTGGTTCTCTAACTTTCTTCAAAAGTGACCAATGACCTGTTTGATGGGTTTTAATTTGTTCCTGATATTATCCTTATGCATATTTAAATGATTCTCTTTCTGGATATTTTATTCTTTCCGCTGATATCTCTCTATAGAGAGACCTTTCTATATCAAAGTCGAACTGGAGAATAGGGCCCTCAGCTGGCAGAAAGAGGTGATTGATATTCCACAATCATGAAACCCCTGAGCCGATGGGATCAGACACCTGCCTCAGGCTTGGTGTGAGAAGGCCAAACCAGTTTTGCTGCTTCCAACCATCACCCAGAAGGCAACCCCTCTTGGTCTATTATAAAGGAAGAGAAGAAAGAGAGGAGGTGACTCATCCGAGTTATGGGTAGTAAGCCTTGTGGAAATGTAGTGACTCAAACTATTGTAGGGCTGGCAGATGAGTAAACAGACTTAACAGGGGTGTTGTGAACCACAGTTCCCTCCAGGGCCTCAATGGATGCTTGCCCCACACTACAGACATAGGGCCTCCTCACTCCATACACCCTAGACAAAGTGGTCGCAGTCCCTTTCCTTGGGTTTACTAGTGTCCTGAAGGGAGCTGGACATGTCCACAGTGGTAAAGGCTAATACTGGAGAAGAGCCAAGTGACACAGTTGGGCAGTATGTCATTTGGTGATGCCTCTCTGGTGTCAAAGAACCTGGCATGATCCCATGGTCATGGTCTGGCCAATCCATGTAGCTCCTACCTTTAAGCCACAGTTATCTGTCTGAGGAATGGGAATGTGGCCTGGGATTTCACCTACAGAAGATGGGAGACACTTTCTTTCCTTGGAGATTCTGAGCTGGAATAAAATAATCTGGTATTGGCTAAAGTCACATATCCTTCTTCTCATGTGCAGGAAATGCTCCTTTATAAAATAGGAACAGATGAGACCAATATGGAGAAACAACACCAAGAAATGGAGAGAAGGAATGCTTGATTCATCATATGCTCATGGTTCCACCAGCCAGTGAGTGCCTCCTGTTGGTTTAAACTAGTTCAAGCTGGGTTTCTGTCACTGTGTGCCTGAAGAATCCTGAGAAATGCACACTCCCATTAGATGAAGACTTGTTAACAGCAGATAAATTGGGCGCAATGTGCCTGAGGAATGTCTGAAGTGATGGTGTTTTAGAGGAATTGATTGAAAAGATTTTCACTTGCTTTAGAGAACGAAGCTGCCAAAGACACAGCTGATGTTTGTTGGGGAAATAAAACCTTGCTTGTGTTGTTGCCTAGATAGAAAACCATCTATGGATTTCTACAGGAAGACTAAGAGGAGAAAACCCCAAAGTTAAACCTTTAAAAGTTTCAACTTAAGTAATGGTTTTCAAATTAACTCTTTGCTTCTTGTTCTCATTTGGGATGGCTTATGAAGTGGATAATTCATATCTGCTTCAGAGTACTTAAGTTGGTAAATGTCATTGCATATATAATAAAAATTGATAAAACTATGTATAAGAATGTTTATAAATAAACACAAACTCACACAATCATGAGCTTGAATTCTGAGCCCTGTACTTAAACATAAAAGGCCTAAGATGACCAGAATATCAAGTATTCTTTTTTTTTTTTTCAGGTCAATTGACAACCAGGTCTTTTGACTTCTATGGTAAGAAATCACATTTTGTAGAAGAATTGGGTCAATTTAGAGTACTGCCTATGTACATTCTCTGGAAGCTTTGTGTCTTTGATGGAGGAGCAGAGTGGCTGAAGGAACGGGTTGGTGTTGTGGAAAAAAGGTAGACTTTGAGAGTTCATAAAGGGGAATGCTTCAGATGAATCTGGATTCTGACTACCTGAACTGGATTCCCAGCTCCAACACTTCATAACTGTGTGACTTTGAGCAAGTCATAGAACCTTTCTGTACCCTAATTTCCTCACCTGTAAAAGTGCAGATTACCTAATAGAATAGTGCCTTCCTTATAGGGCTTGTTTGGTGTTTAAATAAGACTGTTATGCAAAAGTGCTTAAGAAAATGCTTGGCACTTAAATACTCAGTAAATGTTCACTGCTGCATCTTCTTCTCCCCGCTTATTTTAGTTTCCTAGGCTGCTCAAAGCAAATATTATGAGAAGAGTTGACTTAAACAATGGGAATTATTTGCTCATGGTTTTCAGGCTGGGAAAATTGAGGCATCATTCAGGTGATGTTTTCTTCCTGAGGACTGCGGTGTTCAGGGGCTGGCTGCTGCTTATCCTTGGTTCCTCTAGGACAAGGCAAGGCACATGGTGGCATCTCCAGCTCTCTTCCTTCTCTTCCAGGTTCTGTTACAGCTTCTTGCTTCCTGTAGCATTTTCTCCCTCTTTGCCTAAATTCATTCCATTTTAAAGGACTCCAATAAAGAGGATCAAGGCCCATTCTGATTAAGGTGGGCCATACCCTACCTGAAGTAACCTCATCCAAAGTTCCTACTTACAATGGGTTCATACCCATAGGAATGGATTATCTTTAGGAACACATTTTTCTGGGGTACATACAGTTCCAAACCACCCCACTCCCACTTGTCCTCTTTTTCATCCTTCTCTTCCTCCTCTTCCTCCTTTTAATGCTATTATCGCCCATTATAATCGGAAATAGTGACTCTATCAATTTGTGTAATGGCAGGAAAGAGATGTCACAGTTAAGTGGCATTTTTAAAAATAATTATTTTCCATAAACTATTTATTTGGAATAATTTTCAATTTACAGAAAAATTGCAAAGATATACAGAGAGTTCCTGCACACCTCTCACCAAATTCAGTGTCCCCTGATGCTACCATCTTACATTACCGTGCGTTTATTGGCCATGCGAATATCTTCTTTGTCATTTATAGGAAACTGACATTGGTACATTACTGTGGTATTCAGATTTTAAAGATGGCACCTAAGATTTCCAGCTTCTGGTGTAGAAACACCTTTTGCAAGTTATTAATCAAACATAAACCTAGGGGCTTTGTGACAGGATTTTGCAGAATTAGTTAAGGTCACAAATCAATTGACCATAAGATAGGGAAATTATTAGGGTGGGTCTGGCCTAATCATATGAGCCCTTTAAATCTTGGCCTAGAAGTTACAGACGGAGATGTCAGAGGGATGCAGACTCTGCAAGGGATTAGACAAGAGCAAAATTCTCTTACAAACTTTGAAGTTGGATGGAGCTGTGTGGCAAGACTCTGAGAGTCAGCCTCCTGGTGCAGAGAGCAAACCCTTGCTGACAGCTAGTGAGGAAATGAGGACCTCAATCCTACAACTTCAAAAACCTGAACTTGGCCAACAAATGAATGATCTTGGAAATAAATTCTTCTCCAGAGCATCCAGGAAGGAATGCAACCTGGACGCCCTTATTTCATCTTTGTAAGACCTTGAACGGAGAGCTGTCACTGCATCTGGACCTTATAGATCCGTGAGCTAATAGAAATAAATCAGTGGTAATTTGTTACACAGTAATAAAAAATGAATACAATTACTATGAACTAAATTCTAGACTTTGTTCAGGGTTTACCAGTTTTCAGATGATTATTTTTCTGTTCTAGGATCTAAAAGAGTACATAGCGATGTGCTTAGTTGTCCTGTTTCCTTGGTCTCCTCTGAATGACAATAGTTTCTCAGTCTCTCCTTGTTTTTCATGACCTCAGCAGGTTTGAAGAGTACCGATGGTACCATTTTACATTCCTGCTGGCAAGGTCTGAGTGTTCTAGTTACTCTGCATCCTCATTAATGCTAGGTGTGTCAGACTACTTCATTGCAGCCTTTCTAGTGGGAGTGCAACTGATATCTCCAGAATTGTGGTTTTAATTCTTGCATTTCCCTTGGGACTAATGATGATGAGCATCTCTTCATGTGCTTATTGACCATGTGTGTATCTCCTTCTGGAAATGTCTATTCAAATCTTTGACTCTTTTTATTTTTTATTAGAGTATTTTCTTCTTGCTGATCTGTCACTGTTTTAAGTATATTCTGATTATAAGTCTTATGTCAAATATATGGATTGCGTTTTTTGATGGTGTCTCTGAAGGGCAGTTTAAAATTTTTATTGATGTCCATCACAAGTTCTTTATTTTATGGTTTCTATTGTCTTTCTGTCTTATCTTAGGAATCTTTGCTTATACTAACTTTGTGAAATCTTTCTCCAATGTTCTCTTCTAGAAATTCTGCCTTTTTAACTTCTACATTTAGGTCTATGATTTATTTTGAGTCAATTTTTGTGAAGTAAGCATTGATATTCATTGTTTTCCATATGGATATTTGTTTGTTCCAGCATAATTTGTTGAAAAGAATATTCTTATTCTTATGTATTAACTACATTAGAAACTTTGAAACTTTGTGTGTTTGTGTGCGTGTATGTGTATGTATGTGTGTGTGTTCTGGATTTCTTGGCTCTTCTTCAATGTAGGCAAAATAAAAATGTCTATAATTATGTCAATATATCCCCTCCGATAATATTTTTTATCCTGCAGTTTGATTTGTTTGATGTTAAAATAACCACTCAGGCTTTCATGGTTAGTATTATTACAGTGCATCTTTTCGCATCATTTTATTTATCTATTTATTTATTTATTTATTTTTGCATGGGCAGGCACCAGGAATCAAACCTGGCAAGAACTCTGCCCGCTGAGCCACTGTGGCCCACCCTCCATCATTTTATTTTTAATCTGCATATGTCATTATATATAAAATAAGCCTTGTGATAGCCCTCATAGAGTTGGGTGTTGTGACCACCCCTTCAAGGTGGGATGGACATCCTCCCGGCCAAGAAAAAAAAAGGTCTAATGTTGAGACTGATGCCCCAAATAGACCAAGAGAGTGTGAAGAGATTTAATTCTCACATGGTGAGGCTTTCTCAGGAGAACAGGGAAGGCTCCCAAGCAGGTCTCAGAACGACTTGGGGGAGCCAGGAGGGGTGACTGGCTTTGACTTTTCTTTTGGTCAGCGGGTGAGGATGGGGTGAGAGCTGTGCACGCTCAGGGCTTATTTGATTTGAACTCCCTGCTGTGCCAAAGGGGGGAGCTCGAGAGCTTTCTTTTCAGCTTGCTCAGCTGAGGATAGAGGGAAAGGCTTGAAAGCTTTCAGCAGACAATATCAGAAATGGAGTCAGATTCTGTATTGTGTCAGATCTTAGTTTTTAGTGGAATCTGCCAATTTCTGCCTTTAAATAGAGTTTTGAGACTGTTTTCTGTCCTTCTCATTGTGTTTGGGTTTAAGTCTACCACTTTGCAATTTGTTTTCTGCTTGTCCCATCTGTTCTTTGTTCCCTTTTTCTTCTTTTCCTACCTCCTTTTTGATTACTTGAGTATTTTAGTATTCCATTTCATTTCCAGTTTTAGTTATTCGTGGTTGCTTTAGAGTTTATGTGTTTTTAGCTTTTCTACAGGCTACCTTCAAATAATATTATATCTCTTAATTTTCAGTGTAACAAACACAATGGTATTACTTTAATTTCATCTTCCTCTCCATTGTGTTATTGCCATAGATTTTATTTCTACTTATGATACAAATCCCACAGTATATTGTGATTACATGTGATTTAAATAGTCAATTTCTTTTAAACATAAGCAAAATAAATGTTTTTTGTATGTATCCACTCATTTACCATTTGTTCACTCTTCATTCCTTTGTGTAAATCCAACTTTCTTTTTGGTATCATTTTTCTACTGCCTGAAGAAGTTTTTGGGAGAATTCAAGCATTTCTTTGACTGAAGTCTGGAAATAACAAGACCCCTAGGGGAAGATGTGATGGACTAATGGGAATATATAATTCAAGATTGCTTTTACCTTGTTTGAGACCCTGAACTTTGTTACAGAAAGATAAAGCAGCAAGCAAGCATAATTTCAAAACCGTGCAGTTTCAAAGGGCACACACCAGCCACATGTGGCTCTTTACATTTAGATTAAAGAAAATTAAAAATTCAGTCCCTGTGGGCACTATTTATTGGTGCTTAAAAGATAACACAAATGTAGCAGCTGATTTATTATCTCACATTTTGCCCAGGAATCTGAGCAGGACTTAGTTGTCTCTAGCTCAGGAACTAGAACCAGCTATCACAGGAGCTACCATCAACTTAAGGCTTGATTGTGGCTGGAGAATCCACTTCCAAGCTCCCACTTACAACTGGTGGCAGGTCTCAGAAGATCCACTTCCAAGCTCACTGCCATGATTACTGGCTGGTCTTGGTTCCTTACCACCTGGGCCCCTCTGTTGATTGCCTGAGTGTGCTAAAACCACATAGCAATTGACCACCAGAAAGAGAAAAAGAGTGTGTGTGTCAGAGAGCTTCAGAGAGTTCAGGGAATGCCCCAAATGGAATTCATTGTACTTTTTTAATAACCTAATTGCAGAAGTGGCCCCTGCCCACTTCTGATCACTAGAAGCAGAGCAGTAAGTCCAGCTCTCACTTAAGGGAGGGGTCTGCACAAGGGTGTGACTAGCTGGGGGTCTGGACCACCAGACTGCCTCCCACAGTTCCCAAGTTGGCATTAGCTGTGTTTCAAGTGCTAAGTGGTTACCTGAGGTTGGTTCCTACCAGATAGGACATTACAGATATAGAACGTTCCCATCACTGCAAAAGTCCAGTGGATGGCACTGCTCTTAACCAAGAGGCATTTAAAAGGAAATGTACAGACATAACATCCTCCCTTGATGACACAAATACTCTGTCTTCTGGCAAATGGATACATAGTTACTGGTATAACTTGTATAACTTGCTCAAGACCAATAGCCATTGACTTATTAAACCCATTTGTTTTCTAAAGAAGAGAGATCATTGCATGGTGGTGTTATGGTTTTCCATAGCAGAGAGCTTGGTGAGAATTCTCATGTTTAATTGAATTTGCCTTCTTTTACCAACACCATATTTGTGGGTGCAGATGGGAATAGAAGCTGTGTGGTTAGAGCCATGCCCAGTACCATTGGAATCTTTGATTTTGTAAATCTTGGTTGTCACTTTCTATGTGACATGATTTTAGTGTCCCTCTTTAGAGTTGGTTATTGTTTTTCCCATTGTTTTTACAATTATATTTTGCATTAAGTATTGGGAGAGGGAGATTCTGCAAATGGGCTTCACTTCATCATTTGTAAATACAAGTTCTGTAATACAATTTGTAAAGCTAGTTTTAATAGTTGATCTAACTATTTTCACTAATCAAAGACATCAACTCATGGTTCATAAATGAGTTTATATAGATCAATTACATTCCTTACAGGAAAGACAAAAATGGGACTCTGAGAAAAATCTATAAATTAATATTCTAGTATCTTTTGTGGTAGATAAGAGTGTTTTCTGTTTCAGTGTGTATCATAGACACTTTTGAAGTATGGAAAGTTTTTCTTTGGGGTGTGTGTGTGTGATAATTTATCATTTGTTCTAGGAACAAGTATATACTGATGGCCTGGCAACAGTTTTCTATTTCTCACAAATTGGAGGTGGGGAATATGGACTAGAAATGCTGAGGCCAAGGGTAAGAGACTTGAGGAAGCTGGAGGAGTGCTTGAATGCCAGGAATGGAAGAGGATGGGGGATGCTGTCAGAGGACTGTATCAGATGTGCTTGACCTGAGGTCCACGAGAACATCGCTTTGTCAGGACCTGGTTGGGAAAGTGAGAACCAGAAATCAATGGAACTGAAGGAACTCTGTATCCCAAGCACTTTGTATAATAGGGGTAGGAATCGGTACTGAGAAATCCCAGATACTAAAACTTCTGTGCTAATGAGGAAGCTATGCATGCGATATCTCAAAAGGCCGCACCGTCCAGGTCCAGGCTGGAGTCAGGAGTGACAGAGATTTTGCAACCAAGAAGCTTAAAATCCAAGTGATGAGTTAGTCTATGGGTGCTTCAACTAATTATTTGGGTTTTTTTTTTTTTAATGGATAGGTACTAATAACATAAATTCCAAAACAATAGATAATAAGAGGATGCTTTAAATTGTATTTGGGACTACTTTGTTTAATTGTTTTCATTCTACAGAATGAAACATCTTATTCATTTGCTTTGGGTAAAATAAACCATGCTGGTTTTTGTTTAGTACCCATAAATTCTGTTGACAGAATCTGCAATGAAAATGTTGGTCCTGTGTGTATTTTTAGCTAAACTGCACATGTTAAATGGAATATCACTCATATTTTAACTTCTCTCTGTGCACTACAGTGATGCCCATGCCCATCCGAAGGGATCTGAACCAACGTTGCTTAAGGCAGTGCCGGGCAGCTGATGGAGAGGGCTCTGCACAACCCCACCAAGGGGGAGCTGCATAGTTCAAGACTGATAAAGCCATCTCTTATCTCACGCTGTCTGGAATATGTCCTAGATTGCACAATGGTCATCCCAAGGACGCTGATATCCCCCCCCTCTACTCTTCCCACCCCCATCACCAATACTTATCTTCAAAATTTTGGCAGGTTTAGATAAGTGTCTAATTGTTTGTGGATCTTCTTCTGACCTCCAGAGGGAGGGTTGGATGAAAAGCTTGTGTCCCGCCAAATGCAGAGCTGGAAATTTTGTGAATGAAATGTGAAGTATGCCCAAATTTCCCTTAGTGATGAGTTTTGGGTGTGCAAATGAAAAGATAAAATATATTGAGATTTAAATTGCTTCATACATATAAGAACATAAATGGGTGCAATATTTTCAAAATCGGGGGCTTGGCCTCAGTAAAGATGGTTGGTGAGACAGGGCTTCTAAATGCGCTTAATAAACCTATAAACATGTCACTGTTCATTTCCTATAGTAATTACCCTTTCATGAAGTAATTTAGAGATGTTCATCAAAGAGAGGAGAGAAATACTTCCCTGGCCTGAACTTCTCTGAAGTTCTAAGACTATTAGCACAGCAGCTCAAATTTGAAGAATATGTGGCTTTTTGGGGGAGGATCATAATGTTGACGATGATGATGTTGATGGCTAAGGCACCATTAGGTAGGAACACTTTTTATCTCCATTTCACAGATATAGAAATCAATACCTGGAGATGTTAAGTAACTTGTCCAAAGTCAGCCAGATTTTAAGTGGTGGAGCCTGGATTCCAACTTAGAAAATCTGTTTTCCAAAGTCTTGCTCGAAAATCACTACACTTTATCACCTCTTAAGGCTAAGCTTAGTTTCAGAGTAAAGGTGAAGGTTCAGCCAAGAGCTACAATGACAATGATGACAATTATGATGGTGATGATGACAGCAGTGCCAAGGACACTTAACGTGGATTAAATGTGAACTCTGTCCAGCAGCTACTTAAGCACAGTATAAATAATAGCTGGATTTATTCTTAGAGCAGGTCAATGAAATAGGAATGCTTATTAAGCCCAATTTAAAGTGAAGAAACTGAAGCTCAGAGAGATTAAGTAAGCTCCTTAAAGTCACACAGAGTGCAAATCATGAAATTCAGAGCTGGTGCACCACAAGTGACTAAGTCTAGTTGGGCATTATGGCATTTTGTATTTAATCGAAGCTGAAGTCTAGTTATCTTGCCTACAGAGTTGCCTACTTTAGTCACAGAGGGTCGACAAATTGATAATGGATAGAGATGAAATGTGTCGAAAACAGATAATTCTGAAGGGAAGTAGTGACCAATGTAATGTTGAAAGGGACATTGGAGTTCATCTACCAAACTTAATTTAAGCAATAAGAAACAGAAGCTCAGGGATGCCAGGGTAGTTCAGTGGTGGAAGTCTTGCCTGCCATGTGGGAGGCCTGGGTTTGATTCTTGGCCCATGCACTCCCCGCCCCTCCCCAAATCAACAAGTGCTGCTGCAAAATGGGATAGTCACATGGAAAAAGGATGAAAGGTGACCCCCACCATGCAGCATACAAAAAAAAGAGAAAAAAACAGAAGCTCAAAGAAATTATCAGTGTAAAAAGAAAATTTTACAATTAAAGCAATATTTTCAGTATGCAAGTGTTTCATCTTTAATTAACATAACCACTAACAAGCCCACTTTTTAAATCACTTGAAGCTCCCTGATTTTTCTCCATTGTCCACTACTGAGTGAATCCTTCACTGGCTTCTTCTCTTGCCTGGAAAGTAAAAAAATTAAAAAGTAAAAAAAAAAAAAAAAAATAGAAAAGTAAATTCAGCCTTGTGTTCTTAGCTCTGGTTGCCTCTGATTTACTCTTTGACAGTCATCTTCTCTCAGGGCACATAGTTATGAGATAATGACCTGGGTAAATGAAGTCTGGTATCCTGACTCCTAGTGAAGTTGGCGCCCCATTCCCATCCCACTCAGTTGAACACTGACCTGTATTCCTCTGAGAGTATTAACCACTCAGGTCAGGAGGAACCCAATCCTGGAAAATTCAGAGTCCAGAGCAGGGTCACAGTGAGTTGAACTAAAGTGGTACTTTGGAGTCAAATATTTCAGTTCTCCTGGTCAGTTATATCAGTCCCACCACACTGACAATTAGATGATGAACAAATGGTCAATAGCTAATATCCTACCCAGTGAGGTAGGAGTGCTGGCACAGTGGGCAGGGCTCAGGAGGTGCCTTGGTGTAAGCTGTGCTAAATCCAGGGATTTTCCCTTGTGGGCAGTTATTCCTTGGTGTGGCCACAGGATGTTTCTGAATCTGGTCTCCATTTTGCAAGATCAAATGCTTTATTGTTTCTTCACTCACACATTGTAAGATCTCAGGGGTCTAGTTTAAGTCCATTGAATGTGTACTTCTTGAGCACCTGCTGCAGAGAATACAAGGTGACTAAGGAAGACAATCCTGCCCTTAAAGAATGTCCAGTTTGGTAGCAGAAACAGACACATAGAGGTCACAATCACACAAAGATGTGGGTGCTCTGAAAGGCATGTGTACCTAGATCAAAGGAGAGAGAGTGAGAGAAGCACTTGGCACATTTTGGGAGGGACAAGGAAAACTTCCCAAACCCATATGTCAAATCTATTAACTGCCAACAGGCCAATGTACTGATTTGTAAATGGAGCTATGTTGTAAATCATGCTTAGTCATGTCTGAACATCTTGCTGGATTAGTATGTTTATGGGCCAAATTACAATTTGGAGACTTCCTTGTTAAGTGGTGGATTAGAAAGAGGAAAACAGGTGTTTCTGAAACTCTAATAAACGTGCAGACCATGGCTTTGGCCCGTGAGTCATCCTTATCCACACTGGGACAGACGCCTACCTTCAGCCTCCAATTTGCAGAGATACTAACTTTTTAAAATGTTTTTAATATTTCTCATCGGTCATGAAAAGCTTCTTTATAATAGCTTATCCCATGAACGAGGCATAATCATGAATATCTGCCTCAGATTAGATGGACTTCTTGATAAAATACTGGAGAGACTGCCTGGGCTTATTCATGAATCCCAAGCCTGACCAACAACTCATTTGTAAATCACCTCTCTAGAGAAGGTTATTTTATTGAACTATGTCTAAAGTATCACATTAATTTCAGACAGCTTTAGAAAGTTTTCTTTTCAGAGAGTGATATTTTCTGACTTTGTCTCATGGCCAATAGACTTCTAGAGAACCACTAAGTACCTTTACCTGCTTTAAACTGATTCAAGAAAGCCTGCTCTTTGTGGGTCTTGACTGTGGCAGAGCTGAATAACCAGAGGAGGGAGTGGTGGACAGGGTAAGAGGGAAGCGGTTCCCCTTGGTCTCCCAGGCTGGCCTGTTCCTACAGGATCTACCCACCAATCTCTCCGTTTCATACCATGAACAATATTCAAACTCAGAATCTCATCAGAAGCATTGTGGGACAAAGAGCAAAACCAACTTTTTAAAGACTATATGCAAATTTTGAGCCATCATTTGCTACTTCAATAATCAGTAAAATAAAAGACATTATAAGAGAACGTTAAAATCAGTTTCAATGAACCAGTCACAAAGATTTGTCTTCCAAAAAAACTTGCAAATGCTCCTCAAGCAGTACAAGGTGATAGAGACTCTCACTGTCTGTGATGAAGAATTTGATGCCCAATGGGTCTTGCCATTTTTAAAAGCTCTATAGTGAGGCTTCTTGTATTTTAACTACATTTGGGAGCTGCAATTTCCAGAGCTTTGGCCAGGGAACTAGTTGCCCCAAGGTTCTGGGGATACCACAATATGTCCTTCCAAGAGTAGGTTCTCTGTGGGCATCTTCATCCCGATGAGGTCCCATTTCCATTCCTGCCCCTGAGTCCTTCAGAACAGTGAGGCCAAGTCTCATCCCGAGCGGCCTCTCCATCCCATTCAAACAATGAGTCATTTGCTTACAACCAAACAGAACTTCCTCTCTCTGATGTACAACTGTCATGCACATTTCCTTTAATATCTTGTGGCAAGATTCTGATTGGGCAAACATTCTCTTTATAATGTGGAATGTTACATTGTCATTTCATTATTCACTTGGCATTGGGGCAATTAACCACAATCCAATTACCCTAATTGTCACATTTCACTCATAATATGTAAAATAATGTGGTTATTATACTTCCCAGTCTCTTTCTCTTTGAACTCATTATATTGGGTTGTCCTCATTATGTAACATCTTTATTATCAGGGCAGTGCGACCGTGGCTCAGTGGCAGAATTCTCGTCTGCTGTGCCGGAGACCCAGTTTCGATTCCTGATGCCTGCCCATGTGAAAACAAAAAACCAAAAACAAAAAAACACACATAAAAAAACTAGTATTATCAGATGTTTGGAAATAGGTCACAAAAACCATATATTATAATTCTAGTCTATAGAAGACAGTGAGTCTTTGAAAACAGTTGAATCTGGCAGAATCACAGAATATCTGCTTTGTTTAATATGAGCCATATCTTACCTCAACATTAGTGATTTATTCTGATAGCTGATGAGTATATTAATGCAAATTGTTGATAATGTTCTAAAAATTATACTTAAATTTATAAGTAAGTTGAATACATATATATATATAGAGAGAGAGCCAGTTAACTTTTTCAAATTTCGGATTTTAATGACAGGGATTAATTCACATGGCTCAAAATTCAAAAAGGGGTGAGGGCTTATCGGACATAGACTCTCTAAGACCAAGGTACCAAGGCCCTCAGTCTCCTCTGCTGAAACCATCGTGTATTTCTTTATACATCCCTCCACAGATAGGTTATGTGAATAAACATAAAAAAAGAAAATACGTATCTTGAAGACGGTTACATATCAGTAAAGAGCTTGGCATCCTTCTGTATGATTTCAGAGTAGATTATTGTATAGACGTATACAGCATAATTTATATAACTGGTCCCCTGTTAACAATATTTTGGTGGAACTGTAACATTTTTGCTATTACAAACCATACATCAATGATAACTATATACATAAATTATTTTGCCCATGTGGGCATATATGCATTAGGCAAATCTGGGAAACTACTGGGTCACAGACTATGTGGGTTTATGGTTTTGATTGCAATTGCCAAATTGCTGTCTATGTGGATTTTTCAAATTTATACTCCCTCAAGCAATGTATGAAAGTTGTTTTTTTCTCATACTCTTCACAAACGTTATCAAACTTTTATTCCATTTGAATCTTTGTCTATGCATGATTTAGTAAGACAGTTTTCGTTATTGTAGTTTTGTGATATGTTTTAATATTTAGCCCCTCCCTCATAATTTTTCTCCTTCTCCCTCACTGTTTTTGCTTGTGTAATTTTCCAAGTGAACTTTATAATAAGTATGTCTAGTTAATAATATTCTATTTTAATTTTAGGGGGATTTCATTTAATTTCAAGATTAGTTTATGGAGATTTTAAATCTTTATGATTTAGGCCTTACTCAAGAACCATAATGTGAATTATCGTTTGTTTGAATCTTCTTTTTCAACTTGTAGCATCATAAAGTTTTCTTCGTATGGGAAATTGTAACTTTCTTAATATTCATGGTTATTATAAAATTTTCCATTATATATACTTATATATATATATACACACACACACATGTGTGAGAGAGAGAGAGAGATATGAGGACTTCCACGTATCTTTTGGGATGACACAACTCAACTATTAAAGTGTCACATCTATATTCAGTGTCAACCACACTTTCTGGCCTTCCCGCTGGGCCTGCTAATTGTGCCACAATTCCTTTCCACTGAAAGCTCTCTAATTTCCCCAGGCCAAAACATCCCCTACTTTTTATCTGAGTAGACAATATATCTGTGTGTCAAAGTGTCAACTGGAAAGCTGACCAGAACTTGCTTTTAAGTAATATGTGTGCTAAGGAAAAGTGAAATTGTGTTGTCTCTTTGCAGCTAAAAGAGGAGTTTCCAATCTGTGAGAAGGGGAGTATAATAGTGTAGCCAACACTTGAACAAATATTTCTTGAGTTTAGCTGCTATACCCAGGCCCAATTCTAGGCTCGAAGTATGTTTGGAGCTGTGAACAAAACAAAAATTGTGCTTTTATGGCATTTACATTATTGAGCATATACTAAATGCCTGATCCTGTGATAATCACTTTACAGTTATTAATTCATTTAATCCTCATTATAATTCTTCAAGGTAGATAGCATTAGCATTCCTATTTACAGATGGGGAAACTGAGGCACAGAAAGTAAACTTTCCAGAGTCAAACAGCATTGTGCTGGTTTGAAAGGATGTATGTCCCCTAGAAAAGTCATGTTTTAATCCTAATCCCATTTCATAAAGGGATTCACAATAATCCCTATTCACTACTGTGTGTTTGAAACTGTAATCAGATCATCTCCCTGAATGATGTGATTTAATCAAGAGTGGTTGTTAAGCTGGATTAGGTGACGACATATCTCCACCCATTTGGGTGCATCTTGATACGTTTCTGGAGTCCTATAAAAGAGGAAACATTTTGGAGAATGAAGGAGATTCAGAGAGAGCAGAGAATGCTGCAGCACCATGAAGCAGAGAGTCCATGAGCCAGCGACCTTTGGAGATAAAGAAGGAAAATGCCTCCCAGGGAGCTCCATGAAACCTGAACCCAGGAGAGAAATCTAGCAGATGATGCCGTGCTTGCCATGTGCCCTTCCCGCTGTGAGAGAAGCCCTGATTGTGTTCGCCATGTGCTTTCTCACTTGAGAGAGAAACCCTGAAATTCATCGGCCTTCTTGAGCCAAGGTATCTTTCCCTGGATGGGTGCCTTAGATTGGACATTTCTATAGACTTGTTTTAATTGGGACATTTTCTCAGCCTTAGAACTGTAAACTAGCAATTCATTAAATCCCCCCTTTTAAAAGTCATTCCGTTTCTGGTATATTGCATTCTGGCTGCCAGCAAACTAGAACAAGCATGTAAGTAGGGAGCCAAGATTCGAAACCAGGCAGTCTAACCCCAGAGCTCACCCTCTTTGCTATAGGACTGAACTGCTTTATTTCCTGGGAGTAGGGAGCACATTTTTGGGTTGAAATTTTTTAAGAGTTTGTTCTGCAATGGAAAGCTTTGCCACCTGCTTTACCTCCCTATTACTATTTTTTTTTTGAAGAATTCTGTGCTGCTTTGAAGACGTTATATGCCACAGAAAAGGACATATTCTCTTAATCCATTATTGTGGGTGCAGACCTGTTTCAGGTGGGACCATGTGATTAAATTGTTTAATTTGAGATGCGACCCACCCCATTCAAGGTAGGCATTAGTCCTTTTACTCGAGTCCTTTATGAGGCTAAAAGACAGAAAAAGCTGAGAGACCTTAGAGATGTGGAGATGCAAAGAGAGAAGGCCTTAGACAGAAATGATGAATGTGGCATCGCAAACTGGAATAAAGGTGACTTGTTTAAAGTGGCAGAGAACTTTGCAAAATTCACTCCGGATGTCAGATGGAATGCATATTTGAAGGTGACAAGCTTGGATACTTAGTTGAAGAGATTTCTACATTAAATGTGGACAGTGCAGCCTGGCTTCAACTTGCTTGTAGTAAATGCCAGAGGAAAGGGACAGCTGAATATTGAACTCATGGGTTCAAAGAAACCAGAAAATGATAGGAAATGCAAGAGCTAAAAAATCTGATCAGTCCCTGGTTCCTGTGCATCTCATATCCTAAGGTCTATCCTATCAACTCATTGCAAGAGCAAGGAGACAGGACTAGTAGAATATAACTAAATATAGTAAATGGATACGAATATATTGAGGATTGGCTGAAAATCATTAAGAATGAAGTCATTCTTAAAATAGATTTAATGAAGGGATATTTACTCCCCACAATATTTCTCGAGGCAATAGTTACGATGTGAGTTTTGGACAATTCTCATCCTCTTCCCAATCCTTCCTTCTGCCAAATGTATTGAGGCATAATTTACATAAAATGAGATCCACACATTGTAAGTGAATGTTCAATGACTTTTGACAAATGTGAACACCTGTGGAACCACTACCCCAATTAGGAGGTAGACCATTCATCCCTCCAGCAACTTCCCTTGGACTCTCAATAATGAATTTCTGCCCCAACCCTGGACCCAGGGAACAACTCAGCTTTCTCTCACCACAGATTAGTTTTGCCTGTTCTAGGCACTTCATATAAATGGAATTATATAGTATGAACTCCTTTCTACTTCCTCTTTTATATTTGGTTTATTTCACTCAACACAATGTCTTCAAGGTTCATCCATGTTGTCACATGTATCAGGGATTCATTGCTTTTTAAAAAAATATTTTTATTTGAGAAAACAAACAATACATTTAGAACCACCAAAAATAGATATCTTAGTTAGCTTATCCATAGGCATACTTAAATAAAGTATCAAAGCAATCATTGTGAAACCTGTGTTGCATAATAAGTTTCATAAACCAATTTAAAATTAAGGTAACAAGGAAAAAATCAACAAATTCAGATAGCAGAGCTTCTTAAATTCTTAATATTAAACACTAACTTAAATGCCATTTGATCAGCTATCAAAACTGTGAATGTTCTCAAAATATCAAGTAGAAAATTGCTACAAATATCAATTTTGCTGTAGTAGTGACCTCTGTTACTGAACATTTTCAAATTTTTGATTTCAGCAATTTATTTTATCTAATATTACTATAGCTACCTTTTTTTTTTTTACCATTTT